>JAKVQF020000892.1:33143-67498 GCA_023091115.2 Trypanosomatidae sp. Fi-14 | reverse complement strand
ATGTACACGAATGCTCGATGCATGTGTCTGCTTGTGTGTTTGTCGCTGCATCTGCTTTCTTCTTCTTCTTTGTGTGTGTGTGCGTATACAGAGTTGTTTTTCGCTAACAGTCAAGTTTTTGCGCCAAAGCCATCTACCTCTACACACAACACAACAACAACAAATACACATACACAACAAACACAAACACACACACACATCACACAACACACACATCACACAACACATACAGTCACACACACAGACACACGTATTGTCATCATGTCCGCCGGTGCAGGTGAAGTGATGCCTACGCAGCTGATGCGTCGCCCGTCCAAGACAAAGGTGAACAAGGACTTTGACGTCACGGCCGATCGCTTTCGTGACCGCTTCGAGAAGGGCTCGCTCGAGGAGCGCAAGCAGCAGACGACGTCGATGGTGAACGAGTACTATGACATTGTCACGGACTTTTACGAGTATGGCTGGGGCCAATACTTTCACTTTGCCCCGCGCTACCACGACGAGTCCTTTTACGAGTCGCTGACGCGGCACGAGCATTTCCTCGTCGCGCAGGGCGGCTTCCGTCGTGGGGACCACATTGTCGACATTGGCTGTGGGGTGGGCGGGCCGGCGCGGAACATGGTGCGGCTGCTGCAGTGCAAGGTGATGGGCATCAACAACAATGCCTACCAAATCTCGCGTGCGCGTCGCCATGACACGCGGTTTGGCATGTGCCAGAACATTGACTACACCAAGACGGACTTTTGCAACACGCCTTTTGCCGACAACACGTTTGACGGCGCGTACGCCATTGAGGCGACGTGTCACGCAAGCGACAAGATCAAGTGCTACAGCGAGGTGTACCGCATCATCAAGCCGGGTACGTGCTTTGTCGTGTACGAGTGGTGCATGACGGACAAGTACAACCCCAACGACCCGCACCACCGCACGATCAAGCACGACATTGAGCTGGGCGACAGCTTGCCCGAGATGGAGACGACGGAGCAGGTGCTCGTGTACATGAAGAAGGCTGGCTTCATTATCGAGGAGGCGTACGACATGATCGAGGCATTTGACAAGAGCCCGATCAAGACGGTGCCGTGGTATGCACCGCTGAAGGGCAGCTACACCTCCCTGCGCGGCTTCCGCGCGACGCCGATTGGGCGCTACACAACCATGGTCATGTGTCGCGTGCTCGAGCTGCTGCATCTGGCACCGAAGGGCATGACCAAGGCCTCGGGCATCCTCGAAGACGCCGCGTCGAGCCTGACGGCCGGCGGTGAGCTTGGCATCTTCACACCGGCGTTTTACATTCGTGCCCGCAAGCCACAGTAGCGTCGTATGCGTGCGTGCTTGTGTGCGTGTGTGTGTGTGTGGCGTGCATGACACACGGACGTTGCGCGTGCTTATGCTTGTTTGTATGTGTGTGTGTGTGCGGTGACGTATCGTAACGTGTATCTACGCGTATATATACATTTATATATGTATATATATATATTTATCCATCGCATGCACGCGCAAAAACATGCTCCTGTATGCACACAGACACTAACGAGCAAAAAAAAAGGACACAAGAGCACGATGGGGCACGCACATGCGTACATGTATGGGTGTGTGTGCGCCTTTTCGTGTACACTTGTGTGTATATGTGCGAATGCGGTGATATGTACACGCACATGCAGAGCGTGTGGCACATACGCAAACAGCAAGGAAGAGAGAGAGAGAGAGCTGTATGCATGTCACCGTCTCTTTACACCCCTGTGTGTGTGTGTGTGTGTGTGCTACTAAGTAGGTGACACGTTTGCGTGCATGCTGCAAAAATCGTGTATATATGCGTGTACATGTATGTAGTAGCAGACGATGTGTGTGTGTGTTTGCTTGTACTTGCTAGTAGAGACGAGGTGTACGTTGCGCCGCATGTGTGTGTGTAACGTTATAGCGGATGAGGACAAGCTGCATGTGTATGTGATTTTGCAGCACGTATGAGACCTTCGCAACGGGCTAGTAGTGCAGTCAACGATGTTGTGACGGTGTTGTTGTTTTTTCTCGCTTTCTCTTGTGTTTGTTTTCTTGCGTCACGTAAAGCTAGTGTGTGTATGTATGACAAAGTATATATGCACATATACACACACACGCATGCTCAATGTGCAGTGCATACACATGCACACACTCACACTAGTAACAGCACTGCAGAGAGGTGCAGTGCACCGAGGGTGGCGAAAAAAAGACACGCATGTCAGCAAGCGCGTACGTGAGTGGCAAGGGCTGAGCGGTGCGTAGCAAAGCACGTGTACACACACACACACACACGCACACGCGTGTGTGATCGTACCTGCATTAGCACGCGCATGTAAAGATGGCGCGTAAGTGTCATCACATTGCATCGCCTGCATGCACACATGTATGTGTGTATGTGTATGTGTGTGTGTGTGTGTGTGTGTGTGTGCTTACACATGTGTGCGCACGCGCACACACATGCATACACGCGCAAGAGCACAATTACGCACGTACATGCTTGCCGTGATATAGGCACTTACGCACGCACGCACGCATGCACATAAACACACACACACATACACGTATGTGTTTATATATATATGCTTGTGTATGCACAACAAGGCGTCGTGTCCGTGTGCTATATGCATATATATATACGTGTGTGTGTGTGTATCTGTGTGTGTGTGTGTAGTACGGTAACAAGTGTCCAGCTCATGCAAGCGCATGGTGCGCACGACAAGGAGGCATTATGTGTGTGTGCACACAAGTCATGTGTATGTCGCTTGCTTGCTTGTGTTTTGCATTGTCTCTCTTTCACACACATGCGTATAGGTGCAAGCAAGGCAGCGTGTGTACACGAGGCCATGTCGCGAGTACATGACGTGCAGGCAAGTGGCGGCAGCGCGCATGCGTCGTCGGTGCTGAGTGCAACGGCGTACCAGCTTGTGTGCGACGCGTACTATGCACTGCAGCACAACACCGATGCGCGTGATGACAACAATGGAGTTGACGACAAGGGCAGCCGCGGCGGCGATGGCGCACTCGTCTCGCTCGCGACGATGGAGCGCGTGTACAACTGCTTCGAGCACCCGCGCGTGCGCGAGGGTGTCATGGCCCCCTCAGCGGCCACCGCCACGTTGCGCACGCAGTTTGCCGCGTGTGCGCACGCCCACGGCAACCGCGTCCGCCTCGACGAGTTTGTGACGTACCACGAGAAGCTCGCCTGTGAGTTGGCCGTCGAGGTGGCCGCAGATGAGGACGAGAATGACGACGATGTGGGCGGCGATGGTGATGCGGTTGACGCGCTGGTGTGCGACACAATCCGCCGCTTGTGGCGACTGGGCGATGAGCTGCTGCAGCCGACGGGCATTCGTCCGGCGTTTGCCGTGTCGCAGATGCCTGCTGCACTGTACGCCGCGACGCCCATGACGCTGCTGTGGCGCGAGCGTGATGCGCAGACGGGGGCGGTGGTGCTGAAGGGCATCAGGGACGTTGTGCGGCCCATCTTTGCCCGCGGTGACCTGCCGCGCGCACTGCAAGGCCACTTTGCCTTCCCATGCGAGCTGACGGGCATGCATGTGCAGTATGTACCGACGCAGATTGCCATACAGCGCTGGCTTGACTTTGTCTGGCGCACCGACGTGCAGAGCGACCGTCGCAACGAGAAGGACGACGGCGTGATGACGACAAGGGCGGCGGCGGCAGCGACGACAAGTGGTACTGTGCCAAGCTACGGCGGCGTGCCAGGCATCATTGCCGCACGCGTCGACCTCGACACGCTGCCGCCGTACATGCGCGAGCACATTGTCGAGCGCGCCGAGGCACAGCGGCGCGGCTGTGCGTTTGTGCGCACCGCGCAGCTGGCGCACCCGTGCTACACACGCTCGAGTCAAGCCTATGGCGAGGATGTGGTGCCGGCGTGTGCGCGTGTGCAGCGCTTGAAGGACACGACGGCCGCCGGTACGTGCTACGGTCAGCGCTACCATGGCATCCGCAAGGGTGTGTTTAGCCGCGACTGCGGCCCGACCGTGTCGAATGCAGCCACGGGCATCAACCTGTAGTCGTCACACGTTGTGCACTTGTGTGTGTGTGCATGAGCCTGCATGTGTACGGATGTATAGTAGTGTACGATGCGTGCAACATATGTATGCACACACATACAGGTGTGCGTGTGTGTTTGTGTGTAGTTGCAGTGACAACGCGTTGTGTGACATGGTGCAATGACGCATTGGCTTGTTTTGCGGCAAAGTTCACACGCACACACACACACACACCACCACTACCGTAGCTCTTCACACACACACACACATACACACACACACATACACACACACTTGATCATGGCAGCCACGGCAGCACACGAGGCGGGCATGATTGTCAAGCCACGTGTGGTGGGCATCATTGGCGTCGGCCACGTCGGCTCGCATGTTGCCTACTCGCTCGCGGCCCTTGGCATCGCCGATGAGCTGCTCTGCGCCGACTGCGACCTGGACAAGGCGCGCGCGCAAGCCACCGACGTCGAGGACGCCGTCACATACTTGCCACACCGCGTCCGCGCAACAGGCTGCCGCGTCGAGGACCTTGGCCGCTGCGACGTCATCGTCCTCTCCGCGGGCCCGCTGCCTACGCAGCAGCAGTCGCGCCTCGACACGCTGCCGGCGACGATGGCGGTCGTCGGCGACATTCTGCAGCGTATGCGCAGCCACGTCATGGCCACGTTCAAGGGTGTCATGCTGTGCATCTCGAACCCGGCCGACGTGGTCGCCGCCTATGTGCAGCGTGCCCTGCATCTGCCCTCGCACCGTGTGCTGTCGACGGGCACCTGCCTCGACTCGGCGCGGCTGCAGGCGCTGCTTGCGCGCGAGCTGCGTCACCACGTCAGTCCGGCGTCGCTGAAGTCGGCGTACATGCTCGGTGAGCACGGTGACAGCTGCTTCGTCGCGTGGTCGCACGTGATGGTCGGCAACAAGCCGCTCGAGCAGCTGCAGAAGGAGTGCCCCGAGCGCTACCCGACATTTGACCGCGAAGCGATCAACGTCGAGGTGAAGCGGCGGGCGTACAATGTCATGATGGGGAAGGGGTCGACTGAGTTTGGCATTGCGACGGCGGCGGCGGAGATTATCAAGGCGATCTTCCACGACGAGCACAAGGTGCTGCCGTGCTCGGTGCTGCTCGATGGCAAGTATGGCGAGCACAATGTGTACGCCTCGGTGCCGGCCATCATTGGCGCCCGCGGCGTCGAGGAGGTCATTGAGTTGCAGCTGCCCGAGGACGAGAAGGCGCGCCTGCACAAGTCATGTGACATTATGCGCTCGTACATTGCCAAGGCCGTCGAGCTGTGCCCGATCATACACTAGCGGCGTGCCCATGTGTACACCGAGTACACAGAGAGAGAGAGAGAGAGTAAGACGCAGCATGTGTGCTCGTGATTATTTGGTTCTTATATATGTATGTGTGTGTGTATGTGTGTGTGAGACGAGTGTTGTGTAGTGGTCGTCGCTCTCTAAGGCATCGTTTCTTTGTTGTGCACGTGTCTCCTCTCTCTTGTAGTGTACGTCACACGACAGCAACAACAACGACAGCAGCAGCAACAGCAACGTATGTATGATGCGTACACAAGGCACACACTATGCGTACAAGCAGTTTGGCAAGCATACGTGCACATGTGTGTGTGTATGTGCATGTGTGTATATGTGTGTATGTGCGTGCGTGCGTTTGTCTGACATCACCTGTCTCTCCGTATGTGTTTGTGTGTGTGTATGCACTACACCACAAAACGCATGTGTGCAACAACCTACACGTACCATGACAAAAATGATATATATATATATTTAGTAGTACATACACACACACACACACACACACGTAATGCGTACACGTGCACGACTAGGCACAAGGTGTGTGTGTGTGTGTGTGTGTGCAAGACAAACAACGATGCACATGCAAATATGCACACGCAAACCTACACGCAACAAAAAAGGAAGACGGGCACAATCGTGTGTGTGTGTGTGTGTGTGTGTGTGTTATGGTGTGTGTATATACACAAAAGTACCGACTGACGCCGTTGTAACGCGTCTTCGCTTTCTTTCGTTTAGCTTGTGTTGTTCTCGTCACATCACCTGCATACAAGCACGACGCTATATGCGTCTGTGTGTCTGTGTGTGTGTGTGTACAGCGCTCATGTTGCACAGCTGTTGCTTTGTCTTGTGTGTGTGTGTGTGTGTGTCTGTAACGCGTACGACGAGGCCATGTCGTGTGTGACGAGTAGAGCAGCGTCGCCGCAAACATCACCACCGCCGCGTGTGTTGCTGTCGCGGCTGTTGCAGCGATGGCACGACATCAATGACGTGCTTGTGCGTGCCTCACGTGCCACCTTTGCACACCACCCCTTCTGCCCGCGCACGACGTGCAACACAAACGTCGACACGGACAGTCTTGCGTCGGTGGTGCTGGCCTTGTACACGCATATGTTTGCGTTTGTCTCCGAGCGCGATGCGTTGCACCATGCCATTGCTGTTGCCACCGCTACGACGACCACCACCACGACGACGACGACAACGAGTAGTGCTGCTGCTGCTGCGGCTGCACGTGACAGTGCGTATGCTGACGCTGTCAGTGCGTGCTGTCCACGCAATGCGCTGACGTTGCTGCTGTGTGAGGCGGTGCGGCTGTGGTGCTGTGTCTTGTGCGGCGCTGTTGACTGTCATATACGTCGTGCAGCAAGCGATGCTGCAACAGCAGCAGTAGCAACGACGACGACAACAACAGCACGACAGCTGCCGCCACACGACACGGACGCGTGTGCGGTGTGTGCAGTGCCGGACGACGCCGCGAGCACAACGGAGACGCGCACACTGTACCACACACAGTGCTGCAGCCACGACAACGACAATGACTACGCGGTGCAGTGGCGCGATGCGCTGCGCACGACGCGCATGCAGTGGTGTCAGCTGTCGTTGCAGCAACAACAACAACAGCAACAGCACGACGATGGCGACGACGACCACATTCACGACAAAACTACGCAAAGTGACGCGGCCACGACGACGACAAGGATGCGTGTGCGACGACAACGAGGACAACAGCAACAGCAGCTGCACGTACTGGTGACGCTTGCGCGCCACGTTGACGCCATGCAGCGCGTGCTCGCACACACGCTGCTGCGACCTGGCTGCACATACCGCAGCAGCGTGCAGCCATGCTTGCTCACACATGTGCGCGCGCTGTTGCTGTCGCAGCAGACGATGGTGCACGACGTGCTAACGCAAGTTGCACACGCGATGCTGTACGCAAGCGCGCCCGCGTCACGCTCGAGACAACAACAACAACAACGCAGTGAGGATGACAATGACGACGATGACAGTGCCGACACGACGTTGTGCGAGTGTGATGTGACGCGCGTGTACGCGCTGCTCGAAGTGTGCGCCCTCGACACGCTGCAACGGCGCATGGCGCGCAGCATACAAGAGCGCTGTGCTCAGTACGCGCGCCACGTAGCGCAGACGGTGCTGCGCCGTGCCGTGCCCGCGCTCACGCGCGACCGCGACGAGGCGAGTGTGGCATGCACAGCACCGACGGAGCAGAAGATGCTGGCGTTGCTCGTGACCGCCGGTGACGAGGAGAACGGGGACGAGGGCAGTGGCGCAGGTGGCGATCACGATGTGCAGTCACGGCCGCGTCGCACAAGCAACGAGGACGAGAGTGCACACCACGCAACGACAGCAACGACAGCGAGGAAACAACAACAACAGAAGCAGCAGACGCAGCAGCAACAAAAGCAACAACAGGCGCAACCGCCGCCGCTGCTGCGTCTGCTACCGCGTGCGCTGTTGCGTGACGTGGCGTGTGCAAACGATGCGCTGCGTGACATGTTGTTGCACTATGTGCGTGTACGTGCTGCGCTCATGCGGTACTATGGTGGCGATGCACACCTAATGGATAAGCTGACACGCGCCGCACGTGCGCGTGTGGCGGCGGCGCTGCAGTCATTCATTGTTGGCCTGAACGAGGACGCAGACGACGACGACAGCGACGACGGCAATGGCGGCCACACGAGCAACAGAGGCAGCAGCAGCAGCAACAACGACGGCGGTGGTGGTGGTGCTGTCGAGGCGTTTGTGCGCATGTGGGCGTTGCCGTTGTGGCTGCAACTGTGTGAAACAACACAACAACAACAGCAGCAGCAGCAGCAGCAACAGCAGCAGCAGCAAACGAGTCGCGGTGGTCGCCGACACGGTCGGCACGGCAGCGGTGACAAGGAGAAGGACAACAGCGGCGATGGCGCACGACGACCTACGCGACATGCAACCTCGTGTACACACAAGACGAGTATGCGTGACAGCGGCGGCGATGTCGACGGCGACGCTGACGACGGCGACGACGATGGCGTACGACACACACAACGCAGTCTGCCTACGCCTTCGTTGCGACTATCACGACAAGGCGATGTGGCGGTGACGACTGCCGCTGCCGCCGCTGCCGACGACGACGCGCACACGGCACTGTCATCGACGTGGCGATCACTGCACGAGGCGCGATCAGAGACGACGACGGTGGTCGGCGGTGGTGCTGGTGGTCGTCGTGTGGACGAGAGTGACAATGACGATGACGTTGCTGTCCTGCCACAGAGCAGCGTGACGCCCATGTACGACCGGCACGCACGCACACAGCGACAACTGCAGCTGCGTCATGGCCGTGTTGGCGACGACGAACAACAGCAACAACAGCAACAGCGACGACTACGTCACTACACGGACGGTCGTACCAGTCCGCTACGCAGCAGCGTCAGCAGCAGCCACTGGACCGTCTCGGCGAGCGTTGACGACGCGGCAGACGTCAGCGGCAGCAGAGGCAGTGCAGGCGGTGGCGTTGCAACAACAGCTACAGCAGCAGCAGCAGCTGCTACAGCAACACCTGCTGCTGCTGCTGCTAACACGGCTGTCGCTATACGTGGGCGTGTACACCGACGCACACACACGGCGCAGCATCGTCACGTGGTCGTGGCGCCGCTCACGTCGCTCGCGCAGTCGCCGTCGCCGTTTGCATCGACAAGCAACAACAACAGCAACAGCAACACCGCTGCTGCTGCTGCCGTCACGCTGCGCAGCGGTGACGGTGCGTGGGGTGGCAGTGGTCGCACACGAACACACACAGCGCCCAACAACAACAACAACAGCAATAGCATGGACGACAGTGTGCGCATCGACGGCGACGTCGCGGAGCGGCAGTCTGTGCTGCACATTCGTCAGGTCGCCACGCTGCCAGCCGGCGGCCTGCCCTCACTGCTCTATGTGTTGCCGCGTGCCTCGGACGGGCCGGCGCGGTCGCGGCTGCTGGCGCAGTTTAGCACTGCCGTGTTTGACTACCTGACGGCGCTGCTGCGTCATCACGACATTGCACAACAACAACAACAACAACAGCAACAACAGCATGCGCAACAACAGCAACAACAGATGCTGCTGCCGTCGGCGGTGCTCGAGCGTTGCATTGTGCTGCTGCGCATGACGCGTGTGGCGCTGTGCAGTCGCTACACCCACCACGACAACGACGACGACGACGACGACGATGACGGTCAGGACAAGAGCAGCAACGTGAGCAGTCGGTACACGACGGCAACAGTAACAAGGCGTGGGCCAGCGGCGGCGGCGGCGGCGGCGTCATTGGCGCGCCGACGCTACACGGCGGCGGCGGCAGATGCGTTGTGTGCGGTGTGCGAGGGTGTGCAACGCTTCTTCGCTGCCCATGACGCGCGTGTGGCGCGCACCCTTGCCGTTGCTCTGCATGCACAAGTGGTGCAACTGCTCGCTACGACAACGACTACACAGCAGCAACAGCAGCAGCAGCAAGAGGACAAGGCGAAGGACAAGAGCAACGGCAGTGACACAGACGCGGCCAGGGCGACGCCGCGTGCGCGCGCACACGCCGCACCACAGCGCAGTCGTGCTCGCATGCACGCCGTCACGGCCACGCTCACCAACCTCGACACGCTCATTGACCTTGCGACGCTGTCGTCGTCGCGTGACGCGCTTGTCGCGCTGTTTGTTCGTCGCACCGCGCCGCTGCTGCTGCAGCAGTGCTGCACACGCGCCTCACCACAGAGAGACCTCGCCGTGCACGCGAGCGTGCTGACGCGCATGACACGTCGTCTCGGTACGCTGCGCATGTCTGCCTACGCGGTGGCGCTGCGCGATGTGCGTACGGCGCTCGATCGCGACGCAGACGGCGCGGCTGTGGTGCGTGCGGTGTACAAGGCGCAGCGGCAACACTTCGGCTCGTCGTCGTGGCTGTCTGCGTCCACATCGCTGCGCACACACACGCACACACGACGACAAGCACAACAGCGGCAGCAGCAGTTGTCGGCAACGCCGTCCGCGTCCGCGTCTTCGTCGTCGTCGTCGTCGTCGCGGTTGCTGCGTCGGTGGCGTGTGTTGTGTCGTGTGTGGTGGGCAGACTATGTGGGCGGTGTGCTGTGTGATGCACCGACGCTGCAGCGGATGCACGTGCGCGATGGTTGGCTGTGCTGTTACTTTGTTGATGCGCTGCTGCGTGCTGAGTGGCACTACGTGCACGGCAGCGACACGCCGTATCGTGCCGCGAAGGCGAGCAGTGACGCCAACACGCACAAGAGGCGCAGCAAGAGCAACAACGACGGCGGCGGCGACGGCAACGACGACGGCGGTGGTGGTGAGGCGATGGACGATGGTGCACGTGGCGGCGGTCGATGTGTGTGTGGCTGCCGCTATGCACGTGTGGCGTCGCGGCGGCAACGTCGTTGCGGCCGCACTCGCGTCGACGACAGCCTCAACCACAATGACAACCACGACAAGGGCAAGAATGACGGCAGCAGTAGCAGAGCGAGCACAGCTGTGCCGTCGTCCTCGTCGTCGTCGTCGTCGTCATCTGCTGCACGGCAGCGTCGACGTAAACCGTCACGACAGCAGCATCAGCAGCAACAACGTGCAACAGATGCCGCACATGCGTCGACGTCGTCGACAACAACAACGACAACAGCAGCAACACATGTGCCACCGTCACACACATCGGCGCCGCACAATGTCGTACACAGCGTCTCCTCTGCGCTCTCACAGGCGGTGTGGCGCGGTCGCATGCGTTTGCGTCTGAGTTGGCGCAACGCCGGCGAGCACACCTCCGGCTCACTGGGCAACGCCGACTATGATGACGACTACACGTACAGCACGAGCATGTACGTGCGCAGCATGCAGCAACAGCAGCAGCAGCAACAGCAACAGCAGAGCGGCAGCAGTCGGCACGACAGCAGCGTCCCGCTGCCCGCCGCCGCCGCGACGGCAGTGACCAGTCGACGCGCACTATCGCAGCAGCAGTCACAACGAGTGCGCAATGTACAAGCAGCGGCAGCGAATGTTGTCGTCGGTAGTGCAGCAGCAGCAGCAACCGTCGCCACCGAAGCATCACGGCGACGTCTGACATGGCCGCTGTGTGTGGGTGAAGTGACGGTGTGCATACGTCCTCGCACAACAACAACAACAACGACAACGACAGCAGCAGCAGCGAGTGTGCGTGTCACGGGTCCGCCGGTCGTATTGTTGCTGCTGCAGTGCCTCGATGGCGTTGCGACACGACGTCACCATCGCGACGGCAAGAGCAGCAGCAAGTGCGAGTCTGCGGAGCACACGAGCAGTACACAGACAACAACAACAGTGGCAACAACAACAACAGAGACAGTGACAACGACGGCTGCTGCCATGACGTTTGCGGCGTTGTGCGAGGCGATGCCGCTGCCGCTGCCACCAGCTGTGGTGGCGACAATGCTGACGTCGCTGTTGCGTGCTGGTGTGGTGCGGCGGCGTGTGGATGCGGCACGACGTCAGCACGTGTATGCGTTGTATGACGGCTTTGCACATGTGACGCAGCGTAACGTGTACGTGTCGCTCTCGAGCGCTGTCCTTGATGTGCCCGACAAAAGCAGTAACAGCAGCAGCAGCAGCACTGGCCGCCACGCAATGGGCAAGCGTGCCAACAACAACGACGAGGACGATGTGGCGAGCCTGTCTGCGCACGTACGTAGCCGCCATCGTCATCATCATCGTGGTGGTGGTGCGAATGTAGGCGAGGGCGACGATGCACAAGGACACGATGCCACAACAATGTACAACAACAACAAGAGCGATGACGAGGATGACGAGGATGCATGGTATGACGACAACAACAACGACAAGGCGCACACGTCTGCGGCAGATGACGCCAACGACGACGCGGACGATGGTGGTGCGAGTGCGACGATGCGAAAGAGGAGTGTGCAGCAGCAGCGCTTGCTCGTCGAGGCGCATGTGATGCGTTACATGAAGCGTGTGCACGTATGCACACAGTCTAGCTTGCATGCACACGTGTTAGCGCAGCTGCAGGGTGTGTGCACCGTGTCGTTGCTGCTGTACAAGCAGTGCATTGACCGCCTCCTCGAGCGCAGCATGCTGCAACGCGGGCAGACGCGTGACGAGCTCATCTTTGTTGCGTAGCAGCAACAGCAACAACCACCACGAGTACAAGAATGTGTATACGCACATGTCACTTCTCTCTGTCTCTGTGTGCGTCTGCGTGTGTGTGTGCGTCTGTGTGTGTGTGTGTCTGTCTGTCTGTGTATTGCTCTCTGTCGTGCTCAATCGCCATTGTGTTTTTGTTGTTGCTGTAGTCGGCTTGGTGGCGAGATGCGTGCGCGTGTGTCGCGGACGACGGTGGCGCAGTGCGCACACGAGGTGCGTGCGTACACACACGCCGTGCGCGCACTACAGGGCAAACCACAGCAGCTCTGCCTCGTCAACGACGTCTTGTACTGGACACAGGGCGTCGAGCAGGAGCTGTTCTGTCTGCCGCTGTCAGCGCAGCACGACGAGGAGGCAGACACGCACACGCACCATCACGACGACGACGACGAGCGCGCGCGCCGTGTGTACACACCACGTCGTGTCATCGTCGACGCACACGACGGCGCCGCCGCAGCGACGGGCGCGCCGCGGACGCGTGAGGAGGAGCTGCTGCGTGAGCGAACACGCAGTCAAGTGAGCGGCATTACGAGCTTCCGTGTTCGCGCGCACGACGGCGCCGTGTTTTTTGTTCGCGGTGTGCGTTTGTACGTCTACTACACGCGCGGCCCGCGTGCGGGACAGGCGCCACTGGACGTGTTTGCCTATGCAGCAACAACAGCAGCAGCACGTCGTGGCGACGAGGATGACACGGCGACGACGCGTGCCATGCTGCAGCGGCACAGCAACGACACGGACGACGACACGGAGGATGGTGATGATGGTGGCAGCAGGCACAACAAGACGACGGCAGCGACAGCAGCGGTGTTGCCGGCAGACAAGCCGTACCTGTACATACAACATGTGACGAGCACACGTCGTGGTGGTGATGCTGTATGTGGTGGCGGCAACAACAACAACAACGACGACGAGCACAACGAAGCGGCGCAGCTGACGACGGTCGGCTTCGTGTGTGACCACAATGTGTACGTGGCACACATCACCGAGTGCGCAACAGCAGACGCAGCGGGACGAGCAGCAACAGCTGTGCACACGACAACGGCGTCACCGCCACCACCACCACTGCGTGTGCACGTCACACGCATCACACACATTGGCGACGCGCAACACGAGTGTGGTGTGGCCGAATACATTGTGCAAGAAGAGTTCGCACGACTGAGCGGCTATGTGCTGTCACCACATCACGTCCTCTACTCGTACACGGACATGTCGCGCATGCGGCAGGTGACGTTGCTGGACGGCAGTGCCATGGCACACACAGACACTGACGCAGATGACGACAAGAAGACGAAGAAGGCGCAGCTCGCGGAGGTGGCAACGACGACGGCTGTCGAGACGATGTCGTACCCACGCGTCGGCGACGACAATGCACGCTGTACGCTGGTCGTGTACGAGCGACCACCACGCGAGCATATGTGCAGCAACAACAACAACAGCAACACGTCGTCCTTGCAGCAAAAGCAGCAGCGGCAACGTCGTGTGCTGACGCGTGAGGCACTGGCAGCGGCGCTGCCCTCGTTTGACTCGATCGAGTATCTGCCGCGTTTCGGCCTACTGCAAGACGACAGCGGCAACGACAGCGGCACGGAGCGCGTGTACGTGTCGGTGCTCGATCGCGCACAAACGTCGTATGCGGTGCTGTCGTGTCCGGTGACGTCGCTGCCGTGCGTGTACGAGTCGGATTTGTCAGCGCTGTACAACGAACAACAACAACAACAACAACAGCAACACGATGACGATAACAACAACGCAGACAAGGTAGGTAGCAAGGTGCGCTCTGCAAACACTGACGCTGCTGCTGCTACTGCTGCTCGTCTGTCTGCTGCTCGCGCGCCCGTGCCTGGCCTGCGTGTCGAGCTGCAGCAGACGATACCGTGGGCGTGGGTCGAGGTACCGCCAGGGCCGCCCATACACTATGGTGTAGACTACGACGTCGTCGTCCGTCACGCCTGCGAGACGGCAACGGCGCACTATCACTTGTACATTCGCGCAGCACACAACGACGGCGATGGCGACGGCGATGATGGCAAGACGGCGACGCGTGCGTGGCGTGCACTGACGGTGGGTGAGTGGAATGTGCGCCCAGGTAGTGTATGTGTCACACACGGCCGCCGCCACAACAACGACAACAACGACAAGCGTGCTGCTGCTGCTGCTGCTGCACACGAGCAACACACGACTAGTCGCGTAACATTCATTGCCAATGCACACGGACGGCTGACAAGTGTGCTGTACACGCTGTCGCTGTGCGCGACGACGGTGCGCAGTGCCCCGCACAGTCGCGACACCCTCACGCGCCTGTCACCGCTGGACGAACACGTCTACAGCTTCTGCGTCAGCGCTGCGCACGTGTGCTATGTCGCGAGCACACCGACGCGACCGGCACAGTTGTACGTCAGCCGCCTCGACGCAGACGATGTGGTGGCGACGCGTGTGGCTGTGCGCGTGGCGCCGTGGCTGCCCGCCGCCCCACCAGGCTTCCTCGCCGCTTCTGCAGCGGCAACAGCACAGGCGAGTACAACGGCAGACAACAACAAAGAAGACGGCAGCGGCAGTGCACACAGCAACGACAACAACACAGACAGGACAGCAACCGCCATCAGCGACACCGCCGCGACAACGACGCAGCCTTCGCTGCTGCCGTTGGTGACACCGACCGTCGTCACCGTGCGCAGCCGCCGTGGCTGTGCGCTGAGCGCGCATGTGTTTGCCTCGCCAAGCGCCGCAGCCGCGTCGTCGTCGGCGCCGCTGGCGTTGTTCGTGTACGGTGGCCCGCACGTTCAGCTGGTGACGCAGCACGACTATGATGCGGCGTGCCGGGCAACGGTGCAGGTGCTGCTGCAGCACGGCATACACGTTGCCGTGGCAGACAACCAAATGAGCAACGCCAATGGCCTGCGCGAGCTGTCCGTGTGCAAGCGCAACATGGGCGGCTTCGAGACGAGCGACTATGTTGATGTGGTGCGTGCTCTGTGCAACGGCGGCAGCGACGGCGACGGTGACGCGACATCGCCGTCGCCGCCGGCGGGCTTCTGCGTCGACGCGGCGCGTGTCGCCATCTTTGGCTGGTCGTATGGCGGCTATGCGACGCTGCTGGCGATGTGTCAGGCACCTGACACGTTCGCGATGGGCTTCGCCGGGGCGCCCGTGGGTGACTGGCGGCTGTACGACACGGGCTACACGGAGCGCTACATGGGCTTGTTGTACGACACGGACGAGAAGGAGAGCGGCAGCAGCAACAGCGCCGACAACAGCGCCACCGCTACAGGCGACCCATCGACGCGGCGTGTCAGTCGCGCGTACCGCGAGAGCTGCATCGCGTACTTTGCCCACGGCTTCCCCGATGAGGCCAACCGCTTGTACATTGCACACGGCATGCTCGACGAGAATGTGCACCTGGCGCACACGTGCCACGTCATTGACGCGCTCGTCGCAGCGTACAAGCCGTATGCCGCGCTGCTCTACCCGGGCGAGCGTCACGGACTGCGCAAGAACGCCAACACGCGCATACACCACGAAGCCATGCTCGTGCACATCATGAGCACGTACTTGTAAGCGGACGCGACGCGATGCACGTACCGCATTATCGTAACAGACGAAAACAAACTAGGTAGTAGCAGTGCTTAAGATTATGGTGACACAAACATAGTGCACATGAACGCACAAAACACTCAGTCGGTCAAAAATTAGGAAACACAACACACGCACATGCATACAAAAAACACCTTATCGTCATACATATATGCAGCACACAAGCACATGCGTTGACAACGCACACATACACAATGATGCCAGTGTGCATACACGTGCGCATAACCTATTTGCTTCGTTGCAGAATGACGCGTAGTAAGAGTTTTGTAGTTTTGTTGTTTGACATTGTTGCTCTGCGGCGATTGTACGCACGTGCGCGTATGCATACGCAGGAAAGGATGATGACGCGCGTACAATGACGCATTGTGCGTGCTGCTGCACTGATCAGCGCACAGCCTCGCCTGACTTGTACCACGCATCGCTGCATACACGCGCTCGCACACACCTGTCACGCGGGACACGATACGCACCACACATACACCTCGGCAGCGTCGCCGTTGTCAAGCACACCTATTGTTACATGACGGCCACGTGTTGCCAGCAACCCTTGCACTCTCAGCCACATTCCCGCTCCACGGGGCGCCGCATGCACGCATACATGCATACATACACTCGTGTGTGTACGTACGTATGCGTGTACATGCGGGTCCTGAGCAAAAGTCCCTCGCCCATCTTGACGCCACCGCGCACAGCTAGCGCGGCGCACTGCAGTCGGGCTGATGCACAGATGCGTCTGTGTGTCTGCCCTCCCCTGCACAGGGTGCGCCGTGCGTTGCTGTGTGTGCGTGAATGCGTCAGACGGCAGTAAGTGCCGGACGTTGGGGTGACCTGACGTTAGCCTACATACTCGACACTTGCTGACGCGGGTGTCGAGGCCATCGGCTGCTGCGGTCGATCGCCCTACACACTCACGCATGCGCGCACCCACCCACACGCACACACGCACGCCCCCACACGCACGTGCAGACGCACGCATGCACACACTCGCCCATGCACGCACACGCGCATCGCATACCGCTCACACCTACCCACACACACACACACTCACACGCGTACATGCTTTGCCTTCGTGCAGGCGTGTATATGTGTGAGAGAGTGTGTGTGTGTATGTGTGTGCGTGTATGTGTGCGTGTGTGCATGTGTGTGTGCGTAAGTGTGTGGTATGCAGTGTGGTCACACGTGTTTGTGTGAGTGTGTGTGTATGTGTATATGTATGTGTGTGTGTGTGTGTGTGTTGGTGTGTAGCAGTAGCCGATCCTGCAGCGGTAGTTTCGCGGGCCGCGTTGCCGCCTGTCAGCAATGACACCCGGCACGCGTGTCTCCCCACCCGGTGGTGTACACACGAGAACGTTGGGCACACAAGAGAACAGACATGAGCGGCAGCAAACCAGCACCGTTGGTGTTGCTGAGCAGAAGAGGGCTTACGACGAGGCGCCATATGTGCGCGGCGTGGTGAGAGTGGCGTGAGCTAGACGTGTGCACGAGGTGTGGCGGTGGTGCGTGTATGTCGTGTGTCGTGTGGCAATATGTAGGTGGTGCAGCGCTGTTGCGGCGAGTTGCGACACGTGTACATGGCGACTGTCGCTGGTCATGCAGTGCGTGCATGCGTCTCTTGTACGACATGTACTGATCCTGCGCTGTGCATGTGTGCGTTCGTGCTATATACAAGTGTACGTAAACTGCAAAAAAAAATATACGTGGTGTGCATAAAGTATTATTTTTTTATTATAGACATGCGCATATGTTCTGTCATGCAGTCGCTGCTTTCTTTTTGCGTTGCCAGCTTTGCGCTGACAAGGATCACGTTTGTTTTTTAGGTGCGCGTCGCGATGCTCGACAGCCTCAAGCTGGAGATACGCGAGGTGTTCAACATCTTTGACGAGGAAGAGTCGGGTAGCATCTCACTTGCGGATGTCACGCGCGCGCTGTACACGATCACCGGCGAGCGCGTCTCGCGCTTTGAGCTGCTGCGTCTTGTCGCGAATGCGCGCGAGGCGATTGCGCAGCGCATGCAGGAGGCGTATGTAGTCGCACAGTTGAGCAGCGGTGCTGGCGATGCGTCGCAGCAGCAACAGCAACAGCAGCAACAGCAGCTAGTGCAGGCGCAGCTGTCATCGTCGGCAGCGTCGAATGAGCGCAGCGCGTCGCGCGGTGCGGTGTCACGCGACGGCCACGGCGTCGAGGCGCCGTCAGTGTCGCAGCGCAGCGCGGCCGGCAGCACGAGCACTGGTATGAACGAGCTAGCAGGTGTGTCTCTTGACACGGCCGCCGCAACGGCCTCGCACTCGACGCCGTTTTATTCCGCCTACCATGGTTCAGCCTCGCAGGACAACAGCGACGGCGTCGATGTCGAGGTGTTTGAGCAGATTGTGATGCGCAAGCTGCACGCACGCAGCTACGACGAGGAGCTCAACTTTGCCTTCTCGCTTCTCGAGGACAAGTACTACCCTGGCTTCATTACGAAGGACAGCCTGAAGCGCGCCGCCGCCGAGGCCGAGGAGCCGCTGACCGAAGCAGAGGTGCACGAGATGTTTGACACGCTCGTCACCGGCGTGCCGACGGCGGCGGTCGACTTTACAACGTTTGCGAGCATACAAGCCGCCGCACGCCACCTCGAAGACGCGTGACCGCGCAACGCATACAATGTAAACGAGTGTCGTCACTGCGTGTTGTTGCACATATATATATTTGTATGTGTGTGAGGCATGCAACAAGTCATGTACATAGTGTATGTGTGCCGTCGTACATACTGCATTGCTGCAACATTGTTGTCGTGCTTGTGTGTGTGTCCGTGTGTGTTGTCTATGTGTACATGTCGACGCTGTGCAGCGGTCCTTGTGTGTGTGCTTGCTTGCTTGCGCCAAACTATACCACGTGTACACACAAACACAAAACGCAGCGCTGCATATACACACACATATATATATGCATGTATATACGTATATATACACGTACACATTTGTGCGGCACTCTGTAGTTTAGCTTGTGTGTGTATGTGCGTGACACAGCCACATGTCGTCCAGCAACAGCGAGGCAAAGTTGTGTGCAGTGTGTGGGCAAAAGTTTGGCATGCTGCTGTGGCGTCACACATGTAGCAAGTGCCAACGCACCGTCTGCGATGACTGCGCGCCATACACAACAAGCACAACAACAGCAACAGCAACGAGCACGACAGCAGAGGGCGATGCGAGCAAAGTGCGCATCTGTCAGCACTGCCTCACGGGTGTGATGACAGCGTCTGCTGTGGCGTCAAGGTCGTCTGCTGCAGGCGTCAGTGGTGGTGGTGGACGTCGACTCGGTACCGCAAGCGAGCAGCCACGCACAAGCAGCCAGCAGCCGCGCAGCAGTGTCGACAACACAGAGAAGCGCAGCAACAATAACAGCAGTGCACCCATCAGTCGTGTCAGTGGCGCAGATGGCAGTACACAAGCTGGCGCGCCGTCAGCGACGGCGCCTGCAAGCAACCCTGTGCTCGAGGCCGCGCTGCGACGACAGCAGCAGAATGCATCGCGTGGGCATGGCGGTGGTGTTGCGGCGTCCTACTCGGCCGAGAAGACGCGGCTGCTGCGTGAGATTGACGCCTTGCTTGCTGCACACGGCGAGGCGCCACCCTTTGGCCTGCGCTCCTCGGACGAGGTCAAGCTGCGCAGCTACCTTGCCTACGTGCGCGGCAAGTATGGCGCCGCGTGAGCGTGTCGCGCGACACTGTCACGCACGGTCTTGCGCCTTGTGCGCCATGTACGTATAGTCCTGTTGTAACACCACTAGCTTCCGTTGCTTACACGCAGACACACATGTCTGTGTGTGTGTGTGCGCGCGCGTGTGTGCTAATGACATGAACAGCGCGCCGTGTACCTGGTGTGTGCGTGTGTGTGCACATGTGGTATGTTCGCATGTGTATGTGTATTGCTTGCTTGTCTTGTGTGCTAGTGTGTCGCTCGTGTAACAATTCTTGGTGTGTTGTGTGTGCATTGCGACTGCATACGGTGCGGTGCGGCACGATGCAGGACTGGAAGATTGCCGTGATGGTGATCATGTGCGTCGTGTTTGTCGTTGGCGTGACGGTGCTGTCTTTCCTCATCTGGCGTGTCAGTCGCACACGCACGACGCACAGCCACGCCGCTGGCGCGTTGTCACGGCGACACGCCGGCAAGCACGACCACAACCTCGACAGCACAAACAGCAGCAGTAGCAGCTGTATTGTCGACGACGCGCAGCTTGTGGCTGTGGCGCAGGCGACGCCGCCTGCAACAGCCGCCGCAGTCACGGGTGCGGCAGCGGCGACGGCGCATGTGTTGTACTTTGTCGATGGCGATGGTGTGGTGCGCGCAGTTGACCTGGACGCGCTGTCGCACATTCGCAGTGGCGCAGCACTGCAGCATCACATGGCGGCGCTGTGCGGCCTCGAGCGCGCCGACACGCTCGCGCTCGTCTGCTACGAAGACGGCAGCGACAACAACAACAATACGATGACGACGACAGCAGCAGCGGCAGCTGCGGCGCAGTGTCGTGAGGTGTGGGTCGACTTGGACGCGCTCGTGGCGCGTGACGCGGCCTTTGCGCGACGGATGTGGCAGACGAGCCAACGACCGCTCGTGCTGTCGCGGCTGACCGAGGTGGTGTGTCGCAGTGCCGCGCATGACGGCGAGGCAGCCGACGACGACGACGCGGGCGCGAACACGCGCAGCCGCCCGACAGGCAGTCGTGCGCGCCACGACAACAACACGGCGAGTGGCGGTGGTGGTCTTGACGTGTCGCTCGCACTGCCAGCGGCTGCAGCTGCCTCGTCGCATCAGCATCAGCATCACCGTCATCGTGCGCATAGTAGCAGTAGCAGCAGTCGTGCTGCGCGTCAGCACCACGGCAGCGCGGCGGTGACGAGCAAGACGACGACCCGTCATGGCCACATGGACGCACACGCGGCCCTGACACCAGCGCCACACGCGTCGCCGTCGTCGGCCTCGCCACCGCAGCCCTCCTCGGCGACGTCGTCGTCCTTGACGGCACTTGTGCCGCCGCCCATGCCGGTCATTGTGCCGACGCACACGCACATCACAAGCAACACGCCGGTGTGTGTGAGTGCGGCGCACTACTACACGACGCAAGCCATGCACGGCCTCACCGAAGACGGCTATCGCCTCGACTCGCTGACGTGCGCGACGCTCGAGACGGTCATGTGCAACAGCAGTCACGCAGCCACGACGCGTGCAAGCGAGCAACGCGTGCACGTGTCGCATGGCCGACTGCGTGACTGTGCCTTTGTTGTGCAGCCACACAGCGGCACCGTCTCCTTGCAGGTGCCAGGCATGGCCACGGCGGTGCCGGTTGTGCGCCGTGCCGCGGACGTGGTGCGCTACGCCGTGGACGCGGCGGGGCCGTCGCAGTGGTCGTTGTTTGTGCGCCCTTTCTGTTTGCCACCGGGGCGGTGGTGTGTGCGCGCTAAGTCGTCAACGTTTGACGATGTGCACTACACGACGAGTGCAAAGGTGTACACGGTCGATGTGGCCTAGCAAGCGGTACGTGCGTGAGTTTCTCTTCTTCTGTGTATGTGTGTGTGTGTGTGTGTATGTGTGTGTTTGTGTATAGTATAGATGAAGAGTATGTGCAGCATTGTCCATCTGTGTTTGTGTGCCTCTCTCTCCCACGCTCTCGTCCTCTCCGTCATTTGCTCGCTCGCTCTCACTATGTGCGTACGTGCTTGCTCAAGTACATTGTGTGTGTGTGTGTGCTTGTCAAGCAGACGCGCATACACGTCACAATGTACATGTGCACTCGCGTCGCCTTGCTGCTGCTGTTGCGATAGTGACGCACACGCACATACACATACACACGACAGATGCATTCGTTTTCGCAATGGTGGCAAGTGCAGCCACCGCGACAGCAGCAGCAGCAGCCGCAACAGTCGACGACGATGACAGCCGCAGCACCAGTCATGACAGTCGACGGCATCGTCGCGGCTGCGCTCGAGGCAAAGGACAGCGCGTCGGCGGCACGCAAACTGCGTCGTGGGTGGTGTGTGTTGTACACGCACGCGCGCGCCGCCGCCAAGTGTGCGCGCAGCTGCGTCAAGACGTACAACGAGCGAAGCAGCAACAACAGCAGCAGCGACAGCAGCAGCACAGACAAGGCGACGGACGCGATGGGCAACGGCGCAGCGCTCGACAAGCTGCTCATCACGGCCCTCTACTGCACCGCAGCGGCGCTGATCGACAGCCCACTCGCGCGCGTTGCAAGCTGCACGTGTGCACCGTCGACAGGGACGAGAACAACAGAGACGACGGCAACGTTGTTGTCTGCTGGCACAGCAGCAGCGGGGCTGACAAGCGAAGGCGCTGTCGAGGTTGTTGTGCAGGTTGTCGAGGTGCTGCTCAGCTGCTCTGTTGCTCGCGCGCAGCATGTGTGTGCGCTACTGTGCGCGTCCCGTGCAACCAGTGAGCAGACAAGAGTGCACAGCGCGACGGCGCTGGCAGAGGCGGCGGTGCCGTCGTCGTCATCGGTAAGCACGCTGCATGACGATGGCATGACGCTCTTCGCGTTTGTGCTGCGCGCGTATGCGGTGGCACGGCTTGACGCGTGTGCGGCAGACCACGCCGCACGTGTGCGTTGCGTGTTGGTGCTGCAGCGTGCCATGCTCGGCATGCAACGTGCATGTGCGCGCGACGGCAGCAACAGCAACGACAGCGGCAACGCGGACGAAGACGCCGCACGCTACCTGACATGTGCACACCCTGTGCTCGCGTACGCGGCACGACGCACGTGTGCGCCTGCGCTGTCGCGGCACGTGTTGCGCAGCGCGGCCGCCGTGACGTGTGCGAGCCGCACGCGCACGCACACATCGCTTGCTGACTACATTTCCGTGTACGTGGAGTGTGCACACATGTACATACAACAGCAGCAACAGCAGCAGAAGCAGCAGCGAGGACGACGACGATGCTGGGACGACGCGCTGGCGTGTGTGTGCGCGGTGGTGGCGCTGCCTGCGCAGACGGCCTTTGCGCAGCTTTACGCCGCAGAGGCTGCAGCAGCAGCAGCAGCAGCAGCGGCAGCGGCAGCGGCAGCGGAGGCACGCAACATGTCGTACATGTCTGGCTTCTTTGGCGGGCCTGCGTACGACGCTGCTGCCGCGACACGAATGCGTCGTGGTCGCGGCAATGTCGATGATGTACGTACGTGCTATGGCGGTGACGGCGGTGACGATGTTCGTGCGGCTCACAACAACAACAACAACAACAACGATACATCAGCCAGCACTCATTATGCTTGTGGTGCAGACAACAACGCGGACGCATTCGGCGCACGACATTACGCGTACAAGGACGTCACGACAAGGACGGCGATGGGTGGTGTCCGTGACGAGGAGACGGCAGCGGAGGAGGAGGGGCAGATGGACGTGGTACGGCGTCGTACGACGCGGCAGTGGTGCGATGCCGACGACGGCGCCGAGGACGAGGAGGCGCAGCGGTCACAACGCGGACAGCGACAGCAGCGACCACCACAACAAGGAGACGCACGACAACAGCCGTCGCGGTCGCGCACGCGCCATCGCGATGATGCGGTGGCGGTGTCGGCCAATGACGTGCTGTCGGCTGCTGCGCCGCTGACGCGGTTGCGCGAGGCGCGTGCGTTGTACGTGTACGCGTGCAAGCTGGCCCTTGTGTGTGCGCAGTTTGTGCTCGAGGGCGACGATGGCGTCGACAAGGACGGCGCAGTAGACGCGTACGCGTCTGCCGCGACGATGCACGCGAACGACGCCGCCGACGACGCGGGCGATGGCGACAGTGTGCATCTGTCGCTCATGCCACGACACGCACTGCGTGCGACGCTCGCCCGCCTCGGCGCCGATGATGCAGACATGCGTGCAGCGCTGCAGCCGTACCACCGCCTGCTGCGCGCGGCGATGTGTGCGGCGACGTCGCTGAGCGACTGCGCGCAGTGGGGCGACGTCGCGCGAGACCACGTCGATGTGTGGCGCCGCGATGGCCTGCTTGCGTATGTGCAGCTGTACGAGTCGACGCGGCTGCCGCAGCGCTGCGTACGCGCCGTCGCACACGTCGTCGATGTGCTCTACCTGCGTGACCTGATGCATGAGCTGTTGTCTGTGCTGCCACGCGCGCAGACGACGTATGTGCTGCAGCTCCTCGCGCGCATGCGTGACGATGGCGAGCTCAACTGTCGTGTCGACATGCCACCACAGGTGAGGCCAAACAACAACGACGAGCACAGCCACGATGACGCAGAGGACAACAACACGACCGAGGACGACGACAGTGCGATGACGGACGACGATGAGGAGGCGGAGCAGCAGCAGCAGCCGCCACCACCGGCTCTCGATATGTGTGTTGTGCACCTGCGTCTGCCCGATGAGGCTGGCCCACGTGACGGCGTCGACGCCGTCACGCGGGCGGCACAGGTGACAAGGCATGCGTCTGTGGCGCCAACGATGACGACGGCGCAGCTGCAAGGCGCCGTGCAAGCGCGCTTGGCGCAGCTGCAGGCGCTGACGCGGCAGCTGCAGTGCATTGACGTACAGTAGGCATTGTGTGTGTTGTTGTTGTCATTTTGTTTGTACGCGGTGTTGCTACCGTCTCTATTGCGTAGGTGCACAAGGCACACGTGCGCCGTTGTTTTGCCCTACCTTGTCCTCTCTCTCTCTCTCTCTCGCTTTCTTTCGTATCACACGCATGCACATACATATGTTGTTTTCTTATTGTGCTGTTGCTGCTCTCATTGCAGCTGTGCACACACCCACACACACACGCACACACACACACACACACACACACACTCACACACGCACAATCTCGACGTTGCTGTGCTGCGTGTTTGCATGTGCATTCACACTGTACTGTCTCTGCGTCACGACGTAGCACACACATACACACACACACACACACACACACACGTACACCTCAGCACACACCTCATGGACCCCGCAAAGCGACTGTGTCTGAAGAATCTGCCCGAGAACTGCACGAAGCGTGAGATGGCCGAGTTGGTGCGCAGTCGCACCGGTGCGCAGCCACACAGCATCGACCTCGGCGTCGACGTCACAACGGGGCGGCCACGTCGCTACGGTCACGTGTCGTGTGAGGGCGCACGTGCCGTGCTCGAGAAGCTGAGCGGCGACGGTGGTGGTGATGCGGGGGTGCTGCTGCGTGATGCGCGTGTGCGCGTGTACGCGGCGCGACCACACTACACACACCGCCTCGCCGCCGCCCGCCGCGCCCGCGAGGCAGACGAGGCGGCCCACGCCGCCGCACGGTACGCAGCGTGGCAGTCACTGCAGGCGCGATGGCAGCGGCGCTGCGAGGCGCGCGGCATTGCACTCGGCGAGCTGTCGCCGGTGTCGGTGCGCACGCCGGCGTCGTTCTACGCCACACGACGTCGCTTTGCGCTGGTGGCGAGTGAAGTGGCGCAGCACGCACGCGCCGTGCACGCGGCGCGGCGGACGGCACGACGCGCTCACGCGGCCACACGCGTCGACGACACGGCGGGTGCTGACGCTGCGTGTGCGTCGCTGGCAGTGGCTGCGACACGGTCGTGTCCTGTCGCCGCCAGCGACACGGCCGTGACGACTGCCGCCACAACAACGACGACAACAACAACAACAACATCCTCTGCCGTACCTGTCCCTGTCGCCGCGACGACAACGACGGCGTCGCACACGTCGCGTGTGGGTGCGCGTGCGCGAGGTGCGCGCAAGGAGGCGACGCAGACGCGAGCGAAGCCGTCACGTACAGCGACGCGCAGTAACAAGAGCAACACCACCGTGGCAACACGGACAGCACCACCACCACCACCCCCACAGCAACGTCCGCCACAACCTGCCGTGTTGCCACCCGCGCAGCCTGTTGTGCGCAAAGAAGAGCGCAAGCTGGCGGGTCTGCAGGCGAAGCTCGCAGCACTCAAGGCGAAGCTGTCGTCGTCGTAAGCGCAACGTTGACTATATATGTATATGTATGTGTGTGTGTGTGTGTGTGTGTGTGTGGTGTGTGTATGATGTGTGTATGCCAGTGAACTGTACCTTGTACATGTCACACAGTGTGTGTCTCTGTGTGCGTGTGTGTGTATGTAGTATACATACTCGTAGCCAACTGTATGCATGCATGCTTGACGGCAACAATGTCATGTGTACGTGCACCGCAATGACGACGACGACAACAAGAACGACCGCGCTAACAGCGGCGACGACGGCGACAGCGACAGCGACGAGGTCGTTGCCGCCGTGTAGAGGTGCGTTTGCTACACCACCACGATGTGACGCGGACAAGAGCAGTGCCGCGGACGCGGTGTCACACGCACACGTTGACGAGGCGCACGACACGTCGCCACCGCAGCAGTGGTCGCCCAGCACGCCGCCCGCAATCATCGTCCCACGCCCGTGCCCCAACGAGGACAAGGGCAGCGATGACGTGCACACTGCACCGTGTGATCGTTGTGCGTCAGCGGCCATGCCTCTTGTCGCACCACTGTCACTGACACGGTCACTGTCGCAGCAGCAACAGCAGCAGCAGCAGCAGCAGCAGCAGCCATGCTCGATGTCGTCATCGTCGTCGCTGTTGTTGCTCGTGTGGACGCTGCCGTCGACGCGTGCGTGCATGGCACGCTACTGTGACGTGGTGACGTTGTGTACACTGACGACAGTGTGCAAGGCGCTGCACAGTCGTGTGCACAGCAACGCAGTGTGGCGCACCGTTGTCGAGGAGCAGATGCAGCTGCAGCCGCTGCTGCTGCTGCCGCAGTACGCCGAGGCGGCCGTCACGCACGCATACCATCGCTTCCTCGTCGACGAGGTTGTCAGCACGCGTGCACTGCACGGCTACTACCGTCATCAGCACGGCAACAACAACAACAAGAGCAGCAGCAGCGCTGATGACGGTGGTGCAAGGTGCACGAGCCGCAGTCCTGACGGCACGGGCAACACCGCCACGTCATCATCATTGTCCTCATCGTTGTCATCGAACAGCAACAACAGCAGCATCTGCTGCAGCGGCGGTTGCTGCTGTGATGCGCGTGGCGCTGTCGTCGAGCTGCTGCTGACGCCCGCCACGCTCGGACACATGTGGCACACGGTCGCGCGTGTGCAGCTCGTGCGCAGCTGCGGCGATGCGGTGCTCGAGGTGCTGCAAGGGGCGTGCTTTTTTGTCCCGTCACGGCGACGACGGCGGCAGCAACGGCCATGGCGGCCGTGCTTTGTGCTGTGTTGCAGCGCCGTCGCGTCACGCGAGGCGGCGGTGATGTTTACGGTGCGCCTGTCACACGGCGGCAGGTGCGGCGACAGCGACACGGCAGCAACGGGCGCGACAAGCGCAGACGATGCGGCGAGCTCGCTGCAGCTGACGCTGACGCGTATGCTGCCAAGGACAACCACACTGACGACAGCAGCAGCGACGACAAGGATGGCATCATCGTCACAGACTGCGCCGCACTGCAGCAGCCTCGCGACGTGCACGCACGACGTCACGCTGATGCGCATGTGACCGTGTCTGCGAGAGCGTGTACAAGCAAACGTCCTCGTGTGCGTGTTGTGTGCGTGTGTGTGTGTATATTGTGTGTGCATGCCAGCTTCCTTGCTTGCCTTGTTTGTTTGCGGTGTGACAAGGAGGCAGCACGTCGTAGCAACGTGTCACGATGACGACAGCACCAGCAGTGACAATGTCAGCACCACCGCCGTCAGCGCAGCCACACGCCTCGGCAGGTGCGTGCGAGGAGGCGGCGCGACGCGACACGTGTGCGACGGCGTCGGCGCCCGCGCTGGCGCTGCGCGTGCGCACGCTCGAGATTGTTTGGCACTGCAACGAGCGCAACATCGAGGCGGAGCGGCTTGGCTTGCACGGTGGTGGTGGCGGTGGCAGCAGCAGCATCAGCGCGATTGAGGGCGTCACCTCGATTGACTACAGCGCCGCACACAACCGCCTCGTCACGACCGGCGGTGATGGCTGTCTGCGCATGTGGCAGTTGCACACCCCCGCGCTCGCCGCGTGGATGGCGATGGCGAGTGCGGACATGACGGCGTGTGTGACGCACGTGTGTACGATGCGCACGGCGTGGATGCCGATTGCGGCGCGCTGGTCGCCGTGCGGTGAGATGTTTGCCTCTGTGCACTGCGACGGCAAGGTGTGCTTGTGGTGGCGCGAAGGACGCAGCAGCAGCGGCAGCAGTGGTGGTGGTGGAACGAGCTACAGTCGCAGTGGTGCTGCAGCAGCGTCGTCGTCGTCATCGTCCATGTCGCCGACGACGTCATGGGCGGCGTCGTACAGTGCGACAACAACAGCAGCCGCAGCAGATGCCGCAGCAGCAGCAGCAGCAGCGGTGGCGGGCAACAACAACAACAACAACAGCAGTGGTGGTGAGCTCGAGACGTGGAAGGACTACCGTCACTTGTCTGGTCACCTGGGCGACGTGTATGACGTGTGCTTCTCACCCGATGCGCACTATCTGCTCACGGGGGCTGGTGACGGTAGCGTGGTGGTGCATGACCTTGCCGCTGGCAGTGCACTGCCGGTGGTGCAGCTGACGCAGTCGCACGCACGCTTCTGTCGGGGCGTGGCGTGGGACCGGTGGGGGCGGTATGTGTGCACCACGGGTGCGGCGCCTGCGCTGCAGTACCTGACGCTTGCACCCATACGTCGCGCAGGTACACAGCAACAGCAGCACGGCCACCACACAGGCAGTAGTCATCATCATCATCATGCGCGGCTGCAGATCGCCGAGCAGCGTCGCTGTCAGGGCGACTACATTGGTGAGTCGTGTGCGCTGTCGTTTCGCCGACTGAGCTGGTCGCCTGACGGGGCACTGCTTGCTGTGCCGTATGGCAAGGTGCCCTCGCACAAGAGCAACAACAACAATAACAAGAACAACAACAACAGCACGGCAGCGTCGACGATGTGCACAGACGACGAGGAACAGCAGCAGCAGATGCTGCACTGCGTCAATCTGTACTGCCGTGGCGCACTCGACAAGCTTGCCATGCGACTGGTGGTGCGGGGCTACAATGAAGTGCGTGGTGTGCAGTGGGCGCCATGCTTCTTTGCTCCTCTGCCCTCACACGAGACACGGCAGCAACATGAGCAGAAGATGCAGGAGGCTGGTGGTGGCGGTAGCGACACGTCTGCAGAGCAGCAGCAGCAGCAGCAGTGCAGTGACAAGGAGAATGCAACGACGGCCGTGGCATGCGGCAGTGGCAGCAGCCACACTGCCACACCGCCTGACGGCGGCGCAGACGTGAGCAGCGAGTCGTGGGCCGCCGGTGACTATCGCATGGCCCTGGCTGTGTGGACGGCAGACGCGGTGGTTGTCTACACAACGGACAGCTGCACGCGGCACAGCGACTACACCGACCTGCACCTGCACAGCATCACGGACGTGGCCTGGAGCAGTGACGCGGCGTTCCTCTTCACCGCATCGCTGGATGGCTATGTGAGCGTCATCGCGTTTGGCGACTCGCTCGCGCCCGCGTACACGCTGCCGACGTTTGCGGCGCAGCAGCCGACGACGCGGGCGGTGTGTACGCTGTTGCAGCAGATGCGCGAGCGCGCGTACGCGCTCGAGGCGGAGCGCAGCTCGCGTGTTGGCGTGCGTGCAGGAAATAGCAGCAACAACGGCAGCAGTGGTGGCGGTGGTGGCGCTGTAGCTACTGTTGCTGTCGCAACAGTGCGCAAGAAGCGAAAGATAGAGGCAAAGAACAACGACGGCAACAGCAGCAACGGCGGCAGTGCGAGCGCCGTCGCAACGAGCTCGACGACTGCGAGCACCGGCGGTGACGTTGATCTGTGCCAGCTCGAGGCGCTCATGTCCGCCGACGTGGCGGCAGCGCCGCCGCCGTCAACGACGTCGTCATCGTCGTCGTAAGTTTGTCGTGTACACACGCATACAAACACATGTATACATGTATGTTTCTGTGTGTGTGTGTGTGTGTGTGTACGCGTGTGTGCGCTGGCCAACTTGCCAATGTGACGGGCACACGACAGTTTGCCTGTTGACTTTGCCTTAGCCTCGTGCACAGTAACGCGCAAACGTACAGATTTACGTGTACCCACGCACACACAGACATACAAACACACACCCACTCGTACACAAACTCACATGATGCAGACAACAAACGACCCCGCCGAGGAGGTGCGCAGTGCGCTCGCGCAGCTGACGGCGCGAGCACGGCAGCTCGCCGCGGGCGGCGACACGGCTGCCACGAACGCGACAATGGCAACAACGACAACCGCAGCAGCGCCGCCTGCAGTCGTGGCGCCACTGCTGCATGTGAAGCGCAACAGCCACAGTCTGTACGCGGCGTCGCGGCGACTACACGACACCGTCGGCCTGCCACCAGCCGCCGCCGCAGCAGCACCAGCAGCAACGATGCCTGCCACGACAAGGGCGTCGCAGCAGGCGTCACAAACGGCGTACGCGCATGCTGCCACGCTGCCGCCTGCTGCTGCTGACGCGACCGCGTTCGCCAGCGGGCCGTCGGTCGAGCTGTTCATGGCTCGCCAACTCGGCTTTGATGCACAGGAGCAGCAGCGTCTGCTGCAGCAGTTGCAGCGACGTCAAACACTCGTCGCCGCAGACGTGGCGCAATCAACAACGACGGCAACGAACAGCAGTAGCGGTGGTGCTGCTGCTGCAGCTGTGCAGCGCGCTGTCGACATGACGTCTGCAGCGGCAACGGGCGCGACAGCAGGAGGCGCCTGTGCGGCAGGCGAGGATGACGTGGCGGTAATGGTGGCACGTGCCAAGGCAGCCATGCTGCAGCGTGGCCGGGCCATGGTGCACGCACAGCTCGAGCAGCAGCTGCGTGCACGCGGTGAGGCGCTGTGTCGACTCGCGTGGGAGCCGTATGTGGCGAGTCTGCAGGGTGATCTTGTCACGGCACACGTGCGCAGCTGCTGCGCAGACGGCGTCGCGGGTGCGGCTGCTTCTGCTACTGCCACACAAGCGTCACTGTCACACGTGCAGCAACAGCAGCTCGTACACAGCATGCTCGATGGCAGTCAGGGTGTGCCCTTGTCGTCCGCTGCGGGCGTGTCGTCGTTCGTGTACGACGGCAGCGTCGCGGCGGCCGCGCTGCGCGCACGCGCCGTTGCCTTTGCGCGCATCGTTGACGACTGTGCGCCGTCGCAGTGGGCGGGGCAGTGTGCCGCGTACGTGCACGAGCAGCACGAGATGCTGTTGCTGCAACAAGAGCAGCAGAGGCAGCAGCAGAACGACGGACAAGCACACGTGACAGGCAGCACGCCGTCTGTGCAACGTGACAGCGGCGCCGTGACGGTGCTGTGGCGCGGCGTGGCGAGTTTGCTGTCGTCCGTCACGCGTGCCGCCGGGACGTCGGCGAGTGCGCTGACGTTTGCCCACGCCGCGCGCGTCCACCTCGAGTCCCGCGCGCTGCGTGCACTGCAGTCACGCATGCGGCGACTACGTGGCGCAGTCGGCGCATACGACACCGCCTCGCGCTGGTCCGCTGCACAGGTGCTCGACGCGCTCGCGTGCGTCGACGACGACGACGACGGCGACAAGGGCGAAGGTGCACATGACACTCGTGCTCGCACACGCGCAGGCCGGCGCGCAGAGGGCAGTGTGGGTGGTGGTGGTGGCAGTGCGTGGCAGCGCGTCTTCGCTGCGATGCGCGTCGGCCGCTATGACGCGGCGGCGTTGGCGGCGCAGTCGGTTGGCATCGCCGCCGTCGTACACGCACTCGAGCGCGCCGCGGCGGCGGTGTCGCCGCTGGCACGGTGCGCACTGCCGCCAGCGCTCGAGCTGCAAGCCTTGTACAAGAGCAATGGCAGCAGTGGCAGCAGCGATAATGGCAACAACAGCAAGGACGCCTATGACGTATATCGACAGGCAGTGTTGTTTGTGCTGCTCGCCGGTGACACGGGTGAGGCTAATGACAGCACCGACCACAACGGCGACGCCGCGTCGTCGCGCACACTGCTGCACCTCTGCGGACGCGTTGCGCAGTCACTCGAGCAGGCGTTGTGGTTGCGACTGGCGTGTGTGCGCCGCATAGATGACGCACACACACGCAGCAGCAACACCAGCGGAAACGTTTGTGTGCGTGTACAGAGCTTGACGCATGTGCAGCAGGTCATACTCGACGACATGGCAAGCATCGTCGCCCTCGCGCGTGGTGACGTCCTGCAACTGGCACACTTTCTGCTGCACGCGGTGCTGCCCTCGACAGCACTGCGTCTGCTGCTCGAGCGTGACGCCACCCACATCGATGGCTTGCACATGGCTTTGTGCTTGACACAATGCAATGCCCTGCACATGACAACAGCAGGCGCAACAACAGCAGCACCAGGTGATGCAGCCGCAATGTGCAACAAGAGCGCGGCAAGCAGCAACGCTCACGCGTCAACGCTGCTCGACGCGCCCCTTGACTTATCGCGCTACGTGTCACGCTACTGCATGCAGGTGCTGCTGCCATTGTCACAGGGCGCACCGACCATGCGCGTGCCCTTGCGTGCCGTGTACGCGTACTTTGCCAAGACAAACCATGTGCACGCTTTGGTGGAGCTGTGCATGCAGCACGACACACTGTGCACGCGCCTGCTTGGTGCACGTGGACAGCAGCTGCACGTCGCAGCACAAGAGGCCAACGGCGATGACGCAAGCGCGAGTGCGCACGACGAAATGACGAACACGGCGCTCATGTGCATGCGCGCCGTGGCGAAGCACGCCGCCGCACGCGGTCGCGCACTACTCGCGGCACAGGCAAACATCGCCATTGTCGCGCACACACGCGACACCCCGCGTGCGCCGCGTGACGTGCCAGCCGCTCTGCGCCGTGCGGTGTGTGTTCTTGCCCCCGCGCTAGCGCACGCGATGCACAACGCGCCCACTTCGCGCGTCGTCGCCGACACGTTTGCGCTCGCCGCTGACGTGTACGAGCTCGTTGTGCAGCAGGGCGTCAGCATGCAGCGCACAGCCGTGCACGCGACCGACGCGGCGCAGCGTGACGCATACAACACGACATCTGACAACATGAACAACACGAACGACATCGACGACGACGACGACGACGACGACGATGCGCAAACAACGCAACAGCTGCGTAGCATCTTCGAGGCGCTCTGCGCGCTCGCGCGCGTGTACACGGCCGCCGCACGCGGCAACCAACGCGAAGTGCTACAGCTCTTCTTTGCGCTCCCGTTTGTGCCGCAAAAAGCAGAGCAAACGCGCCATGTTACACCCTTCAGCTCGTTGCCCAAAGACATTGTCGTCGCTCTGCGTGCCCTCGTGCCGCACGTGCTACATGCGGCCGCCAGCCGGCTGCAGGAGCTCGCGCAGTACACGCGGACGTACATGCACGATGACAACACGACAGTAGAGGCAAACGCACGTGACGTAAGCAACGACATGCTCGATGTGCAAGTGAACACAAGTGCCTTGTGTAGCTGGCTCATAGAAGACAACCAAGCACAGTACAACACGGCAAATGCGACGATGATGGAGGGGATACACGCCTTCATGAATCAGTACATGCATGACGTAATGTAAAAAACACACAAACACACACATCAGAATACATAACAGGCAAAAAAAAAGACGAAACAACAACAACAAGATATATGAAACTAAAAGGTGCCAGCGACACAACAACACACACAAACACAAACACGCGATACTTGCAACTGACATAACGTACAACACTGCTTTGCACGTCGTTGCCGCAAGCAAGCGATCTTCACCAGCAAGCTCTCGTGTACACTCGCACATACATACACTTCCACAGGCACAACCACCCCGACCACAATCATGTCGCGCACCAAGGAGACTGCCCGCGCGAAGCGCAGCATCACGTCGAAGAAGAGCAAGAAGGCTCCGACGTCGGCGTCGGGTGTGAAGCACGCGCAACGGCGCTGGCGCCCGGGCACGGTGGCGCTGCGCGAGGTGCGCCGCTTCCAGAAGAGCACCGACCTGCTCATCCAGCGCGCGCCGTTCCAGCGCCTGGTGCGTGAGATCAGCGGCGCGCAGAAGGAGGGTCTGCGCTTCCAGAGCAGCGCCATCCTGGCGATCCAGGAGGCCACGGAGGCGTACATTGTCAGCGTGCTGGCTGACACCAACCTCGCGTGCATCCACGCCAAGCGCGTCACGATCCAGCCGAAGGACGTGCAGCTGGCGATGCGTCTGCGCGGCGAGCGCCGCTAGAGTGCGTGCGCTGTGGCCGCGCCCGCGAGCAGCGCCGAGAGCGCTGCAAAGCCAATAGAGTGGCTGCGCAACATCTGCACACAAACACACACACAAACACTTTCCCTTCCCCCTCTTACCCTC
>JAKVQF020000892.1:0-33072 GCA_023091115.2 Trypanosomatidae sp. Fi-14 | reverse complement strand
GAGCGAGAGTGCATGTGCGGGAAAGTATGTTTTGTTTTCGACGAGCAGAGTGGTGCACTGCAGCGCACACGCAGCACGCACACACGCAAACACGTATCAGCGCAGCACAAGATGAGAGGCCGAGGCAAGCAAGATGCATGTGTGCGCTTTTGCGCGAGTGAGCTGGAGGTGTCTGTGTTTCGGTGTGTGTGTCGGTGTGTGTGTCGGTGTGTGTGTCGGTGTGTGTGTTACTGCACGATGCAACAAATGTGTGTGCACTGACGTACAAGTGCGCATGTGTCCGTATGCGTTGTGGTCGTGCACGCGTTGTTTTTTGTTTACTTTTGTAGTGATAGAATGTATGTGACGCGCTCATGTTGTGCGCCGCAGCGTCTGACGGTGTTTGCGCGTGACTTTGCGGCAGCGTATGCTGTCTTTGTCGATCGCTTTCCTGATGTTACGCACATTACGCTCGACGCGTTTCGTCAGCTTTTCAGTGACCAACAGCTCGAGTATATGCACTTCAGCGGTGCGACAACGTTTGGCACGGTGTGGCACGATGTGGTGGTGCACGACGTGCTGCAGCTGAGTGCAGCGTATTTGTATGTGCCGCGCGAACTGGCACGCCCGCACGTGCGTGTGTTCGGCCTGCTGCTGTGTTACATGTTTTTTGCCACGCAGCCGCTCGCGGGCAATGCGTCGCAGCTGCCTTTGATGCAAGTCGACGTCGCCGTGGATGTGATGGAGCAACTGCTGCATTTGCTGCCGCAGCCGCTGCGCGACGACGATGACAAGATCGTGTTGCCTGTAGCACAAATTGACGCTGCGTTGTATCGTGACGTGCTGTCTGACGCTGAAGTGCATGCGCTCGTGTCGTTGCACGCCGCGCAGGCGTGGCGGCTGCAGCCGTTTGTCGACGTCGGTGCGCACATCGTCGCGTTGTTACACGCACATCACGCCGCGCACGCGCCGCTGCTGTCGACGCACACTGCCACGTTGCCTACGGCACCGTCGTACGCGTCTGCGTTGTCGTCTGTAGGTAGCGATACTGACCATAGATGCGACACGCACTGTGTTGCAGACGACCACGCTACTTCGCTGCCTGACGCGCATGTTGTCGACGTGCATGACGGCGACGGCGACATGTTGGCGAGCAGACTACGCGAGTATGCACGGCTGAAGGCGCAAGCTCACATGTAGTTTGTGTACGCGTGTGCGAGTGTTTTCTTGTGCGTGTGTGTGTGTGTGTTTGTTGTTTGCACACTATAAGCGTGTGCGTGCCCCTGCCATTCTGTTTATATACTTTTTCGTAGCGCACAATTTGCTTACACACAAACACACACACACACGTACTTACGCTATATTTATGTCGTGGGGTATTGGTGTCGCACACGTGCGTCGCAGCGCCGGTGCGCGCAGCGTAACGTCTGCTGCGATGTTGGCATGCAGTGCGCATCGCGGCTGTGCCGTCGTGTCGCCCTTGGCTTTTGTCTCGCAACAAGCACAGCAGCAGCAACAAGAGTTTACGGCACCGAGCCGTGGTGATAAGGACGGTGCGGCCGTCGCACGCCACGCGGCCGCCTTTGCTCGCTTTGCCACGTTGCATGCGGCGGGTGACGGCACACGTGCCGACGCGCATGTTGCGCACGACGCGTCGACAAGCCACGGTGCAGCATCGGCGGCAGCGGCGTCGGCACACACGAGTGCCGTGACGCGTGGTGGTGGTGGGGCGTTGTGTGACGCGGCGTACGCGCTGCACATTGTTGACAAGTGTGGCATGCCCGCAGAGCTGCCGACGGGTGCACCGCAGACGTTGCAGGAGCTGGAGCAGTTGTGTCCGGCCACGTCGCTGCTGCGTACGCAGGTGCGCTATTTTGCCGCCGCGTCACGGTGGCGGGCGCTGACGCGGGTGCAGCAGGCTGTCATCGCCGTCGCACTCGAGGGCCGTGACGTGTTGTGCGTCGCGCCGACGGCGACGGGCAAGACGTTCAGCTACGTCTTTCCGTGCATGCTGCGCATGACGCTGCGCGACAGCAGCCGTGATGCGGCGGCCGCAGACGGCACAACTGCAGAAGCCGCAGCGACGACCTCGACGCTGCTGCGCGGTCGCGATGTGGCGGCGCTGCTGCGTGACCAGATTGCGTCGGGGCAGGTGTGTCGCTATTGCGAGCTGAACGTGTCGACGGCGCGTATGTGCCCCCTCACGGGCCGCCCCCACCCCGCCCCACCGCCACCGTCCGTCGTCAACGCCCTCGCCGAGGAGGCCGCGGACGAGGTGAACGGGCGCAGTGCGCGCTCGCGTGCCCTGCAGCCGGTGCGCCTGGACGATGTGGCCGGGGTGGGGCAGCCACAGGTGCTCGTGCTTGTGCCGACGGCGCAGCTGGCGGTGCAGGTGGCTGGCACGTTTACGCGGCTGCGTGGGCCGTACAAGACGCGCTACCTCGTCCGCGCCTCGAGTGCCGAGGAGCAGCAGCGGTACCTGTCGTCGCTGCAAGAGGCCGACGTGCTCGTCAGCACACCAGCCACGCTGCTGCCACCGCTACTGAAGCACAAGCTGTCGCTGCGTCGGGTGCACACGCTCGTCCTTGACGAGGTCGACGAGCTCGTTTCACAGGCCTTGTTCGAGCCGCTGAAGATGGTGCTCGCGGCGTTGCCGCGACAGCACGCGCGGCCGCAGCGCCTCGCCTACGCGGCCTCGCTGCCTCCGCCGGCGTACGAGATGCTGCGCGACCGCCTGCTGCTGCCGTCACACCGCTTCGTTCTGGCCGATGTGCGTCGCGACACGCTGGGCTACAGTGTGCTGGCGCGACCGCCAGCTGCGGCGCTCGCGCAGGGCAACAGCAGCAGCAACGAGGGCAGTGACGGTAGCAGCGACAAGGCGGCGGCTGCTGCGGGCGACGGTGACGGCGGTGTGGCTGCGGCGACCGCCGCCGCTGTTGCGTGTGTGCCGTCGTCGTTGCTGCTCGCGTCCGCGACGGGCGTGCACACGCACGTCGTGTGGATGCTTGGCCGTGCCGAGAAGGCGAGCAAGCTGACGTGGATGTACACGAGCGGGCTGCTGCTGCGCACACAGCGCACGCTTGTCTTTTGCAACACGCGACACAATGTCGCCTACGTCTATGCCCACCTCAAGCGCACCGTCCCTGACGTGCACGTGACGATGCTGACGGCGCACATGTCGCACACGGCGCGGCAGGCGGTGCTGCGCATGTTCGCCACGGGCCTGTCAACATGCCTCGTCTGCACCGACGTGTGCAGTCGCGGCCTTGATTTTCGCGGCGTGGTGTATGTCGTGCACTATGACATGGCCGAGGAGATGTCGCTGTGGCTGCACCGCTGCGGGCGCTGCGGCCGTCACGGCGAGCCGGGCTACGTGTACACGTTCTTTCAGCCCGAGAATGTGCGACTGGCACGCCCGCTCGTGGCGCACCTGCGTCAGCATCGCCAGCTCGTGCCGCCGAAGCTGCAGGAGTACGCCAAGCAGTCGTTTGTCGACGTGCTGAAGCATTCGTTGCTGCAGAGCCCGACACGGCCGGTGCGCCTGTCCGAGCCGCTGCGCACGACGCCGATGCTGTCGCGTGGTGTGGCTCGCTACCCGGACTACAAGCACGACGCCCTGCAACGTCACTCGCGTCCGTTGTAGGCGACAATGATGACAAGGAGCAGGCAAGCGAGCGAGGTAAATATGTGTGTGTGTGTATTTTTGTGTGTGTGTGTGTATGCTACCTTGCTTATTGTATTCATATATACACATATATGCACACGTTTGTGTAGTTGACGTCATGTCCTCGACGACGACGACGACGGCAGCTGCAGCGGCGACGACGTCGCAGCCGCGCTTGTACGACTTTCACACGACAGCCTACCCCGCTGCACTCAACACGAGCCTGCTGCCAGAGCGTGCACGCACGACAGCAACAAAAAGAACGACCAAGGCAGCAGCAGCAGCAGCCACAAGAGCGCGGCGTGGTGATGGCACGACGTCTGCGGGCAGCACAAGTGCAGCGTCGCCCTCTGCCGCGTCCGTGACGACGCTGACGACGAATCAGCTCGCCGGTGTGATGCGTGAGCTGGGGTGGCAGCTGCAGCGCACACGTGGCGCAGACAACAACAACAAGAAGAGTGGCGACAATGACACAACACATGCGTGTCGCATGCAGAAGGGCAAACTGCTGCCAGCGCACATTCGCTGCGATGAACGCACAACATACCGGCTCGACTACTGCCCCGCCAACGCGGCGGTCGAGGCGACGTCCACTGCCAACGCAACACGACGGACGCACGCCGCCGACGACAGCCGCGTCACGCACACGACACCGACCGCACAGGAGCGCAAAGACGTCCTTGCGTCGTTGCGCTGCCCGTACCTGACACTGCCCGCGAGCACAATGGCAGCGGCGCCGTATGCGGGCATGACTGTCTACCGTCGTGCGTTCATGCCCGACAGCGACGCGACGAGCTACCGCACCGTACACCACACCGTACCGCGCAGCACACTGGGACTGTCGTTTGCCTACTCGGCGTACGGCATCGACGACGCCAGGCGAAGCGTGCTGTATGACCGCGACCTCGCACAGCTCGGCAGCACACTGCAACACAACAACAACAGCAGCAACAGTGTGCGGGCGACGGGCGACGCGACGACGACGGCGGCGGCACGTCGCGTGCACGACGCGCTCGCGGAGTTGCGCGCGCAGCGACGCAGTGAGGCGGTGGCGCGAGCGTCACGACGGCAGCGCGCACGCGATGCGCTCACCGACGGGGGTGGCCACACGAGTGCCGACAAGGACGACAGCGGCACGCTGCCGTCGTGGGAGCCGTCACGGCGCGAGGGCGACGCCTCGCAGCGGCTACCGTACATTGCCCTCCCACGCGATGCGTTTCTGCCGCACAAGATCAACGATGTATAGTGTGTGATTGCGGCAGAGCACACACATGTTGTCGTTTGCAGGACAGCAAGTATATGTGTATGTGTGTGTGTGCACAAGATGCTAGAGAAAGAGATAGTTGTGTATGCTTACGTTCTTGTATGTACATAGTGTAGCGACGTGAGTAAGCGTGTGTGTGTGTATGTGTATATGTTTGTACATTGCATGCATGTTGTGTGACGGCGACAAGACCAGTTGCGATGCAATGCGTATTGCTGTCGTGTATATGCACATTGCGTCCTTGTCTGTTTTGTATAGCACACACAGACGCACACACACACACACACACTGCGTGCTCGCGCTGTATCGGCACATGACGACATTGATGACGACGACAACGCACACGACTGCCTCGTCGCTGTTGCCCTTGTGTCTCGCTCACTATGCTGCTACCGGCAGATTGTGTCAGTGTCATGGCAGCAGCAGCAAGAAGAAGAGCACGGACAATAACGACGACGACGACGATGCTGATGCACGGCTGCAGTTTTGCGTCGACGTGTGCGCCCTCGTGACGCGGCTGCGCGTGTGTCGCGAGGAGAGCACACACGACGGCACGGACGAGGAGGACAGCACAACAGCCATGCTGCCGCTGTGCGAGGACGCACTGCTGCGTGCTGTGCAAGACGCCTGGTCGCGTGTGCGCAGCACGGCACTGGCAGGCCTCGTTGCCGTGACGGCGTCACACACGCACGTGCCGTGGCAGCGGCAGCAGCGGCTACTGCGCAAGGCGCTGATGCAGTGGCCGTGCGCACGCGGCTGGCACGCAAAGGACGGTCTGCTCAGCCTGCTCTGTGCACTATACACACACACACCCACCAGCGTCACCACACCCACGTTGACCAGCTGCGCAGACGCGAATGTCGCGCGACGTGTCCTGCACGATGTCGCCTTGCCTGCCCTTGCCGAGGCGCAGCTGCCTGTGCGCGAGCACGCGGCCGTGCTCGTGGCGCTGCTTGCGTGTGCACACGTGCAGCTGGCGCGGTACGTGGTCACACGTCTGCTCGACTGCTTGACAGCAGCAGCAGCAGCAGCAGAAGACACAACGGCAGTGACAGTTGCACCAGCAACATCGTCGTCATTGCCGCTGCCGTCGCTGTCGCTGTCCGCCCTCGAGGGCGTTCTGCTCGCACTACGACAGCTCATTCGTCATGGCGCCTATGCGAGCGTCTGCACGACAAGCGCGACGACGACAACAACGACAACACGGTGTCAGCAGCAGCAGCAGCAGCAGCAGGACGAGGCGGTGCGCGTGTACACGCGCGTGCTGCGGCCGCTCGCCGCGCACGCGGCGTCAAGTGTGCGTCAGTGCGTTGCTGAGCTGCTGTGCAGTCTGCCCCCACCCGACGCACTACGCGCACGCGTCGCGGCAGATGTCGTGTGCGCACTGCGACCGCGCGCGGACGACGACGACGACGACACGACAAGCACAACAACAACAACAGCGGCAGCCCTGTCGTCGTCGCCGTGTGGTGCGAGCAGCAGTGGCTGGCAACAGAGTGAGACACTGCTCATGGCGCTACACACCTACCTGCACGACGACCTCGCCAGCACACAGACGCGCACCGTGTCGTCGCTGCTGCATCGCGTGTGTGCGCTGCCACGACGCGTGCACACGCACGTAAACATCGACGACAACGATGATGACGACGATGCGTTTGCCGCGATGATGAGTATGTACGAGGCACTGCTGTGTGCGTCGATGAGCACCACGTTTGAGCTGGCACGCATGGGTGCACAGGTGCTGCCGTTGTTTGTGCAGTGGTGTGTGCGCTATGCGCGGTGTGTGCGCGTGCCGTGTAGTATCTTTGGCGGCGACGTGACGACTGCATACGCGGCAGCAACAGCAGCGGCGTCGACAGCGTGTGCGCTGTTGCAGAGCACGACGGTGTGGCCGCAGCTGTGGTGGTGCGTCGCGATACGACACGTCACGGCGGCGACAACAGCGGCAAGCGAGCATGAACACGAGCAGCTGCAGCTGCAAGGGCGTCGTCGTTGTGACGTGGCGGCTGCCGTGCGTACGTGGCTGCACGCACACGGCGACGCGCTACAACACACCACCGCGTACGCGCCCTCGCTGCTTGTGCTGACGACATATATGCGCGCCTACTGCCATCTCGACGTGTGCGATGACACAACAACAACAACAACGCCTGCTGCCACTGCCTCTGCCGTTGCGTCGTCACAGTCGACCACGTCGCCACCCCCACTAACACTGCCGCGACTGCGGCTGTTACTGCAGCCAGCCACATGGCAGTATGTGCTGCACAACACATCACAGTGGCTGCCTGTTGGCCTTGACTGGGTGGCCGTCACGTGCGCACACGCAGTCGCGCTGCGGCGGCGGCTGCCACATGGCTGTTGTTGCTTGTCTATACTGCTGCGTGACGTGCTGCCGCAGTGGACCGCGTCGCTGTCGTCGTCGTCGTCGTCCTCGTCGACACGACCGCCGCATGAGCAGTGCCTTGTGCTCGCCATGTGCAGCACCGCGCTGCGTTACGCACGCGTGCAACTGCAGCAGCAGCAACAGCAACAGCAACACGTTGCACAGTCGCCGACGACGACGCTGACGACGTCACCGCACGCCCTCTTTAGCTTTGTGTACAAGGACGCGTACGCTGCACCCGCGCTGCTCGATGGTGGTGAGGCGGTGGTGCGTGGGGAGACGTGGCTGCGCATGCACTACGCCACCGCCAGCGACGCGCCGTCCCTGTCCGTCGTGTGCAACGACGGCGACGAGGACGACATGGCACGAGCGATGCATGTGTGCAGCTTATGTGGTGGGCACGGTAGCACACATGCCGACGACAACGACGACGATGATGACAGTATCAGCAACCAGCATGGCAAGAACAAGGACAAGAGTGCCACATGGTACAGCACGCCACTCGTGTCGGCACTGCGTGTGGCGTGTGCGGCGGTGCAGCGCGATGTGTTGTGTGGCGTGTACGTGTCGCGCACGAGCGAGGCGGCGGTGCTGCGCGAAGTGCGCACACTCATGTTGTGCTTGTGCACACAGTCAACACACGGTGTGCAGCAGCAGCATGGGCAGCAGGACGACGACGATGACGTGCGTGAGCTGCTGTGTGCGTGGGTGTGTGCGGTGCTGCGTGCGGTGGTCGATCGGCTCGACGTCGTTGTGCCGCAGTGGCGCGGCATGAGTGACGGCAGCGTCGCACACGACGACATGACAACAGCAACAACAGCAACAACAACAACAACAGCGGCATGCAGTAACTGGGATGACGACGACGACGACGAGGAGGGGGCGGCAGCAGTCGCAACGCTCGGTACAACGCCGTCACACGAGTGCGCGCAGGCGCAGGCGTTGCTGCGCGAGGTGTACGCACACGTCTCTGCCGACGTGGTGGCTGCGGCGTGTGCGCAGCTGCAACACGACAACAACAGCAGCAGCAGCAGCAGCAGCAGCAGCAGCTATGCTACGGCACTCGCTCAACTTGCATGTATGTGACATGGCATTTGTGTATACACACACACATGCACACACACACATGCACGGTGTGTGCGTTGCGTGTGCAATCGTCTTGTTGCCTTCTTTCTTGCCGTAGTGCGCATCGTTTACATATTTGTGTGTGTGTGTGGATGCGACGGTGTGGTGCGGTGCGTCACCTCGTGCCAGTCACCCTACGCCGCCTCGCCGTCCTCGCCTTTACACCACACAACAACAACACGACGACGACGACCACGACCACGTCGCCTGCGCGTGTGCACGCTGCTGCCGCTGCCACGACAAGACACACAGCGTCGACGACAAGAATGCACATGACAGACGACGACGCAACACGTCGCCCGGCGTGCGTCAGCGACGACGACAGCGACATGGACGCTGACGCTGCGGCGCTGTACGCGCGCATGCAGTCGCTGCTCGACGAGCTGGCGGCGGTGCGACGTACAGAGCGCACGAGCAGCCTCGACGACACACAACGGCTGGTGACAGCGCTCGGACTAGGCGATGCACTGCAGCGCATCTGCTTTGTGCACATTGCCGGCACAAAGGGCAAGGGCACGACGTCGGCGTACACGGCGGCGCTGTTGCGTGCACACTACGACGAACAAGACAACAACAACAACAACAGCAACAACAGCAATAGCAGTGCTAGCACGAATGCAGCACAGTCTGCGCACAAGGTCGGCCTCTTCACATCACCACACCTCGTCGACGTGCGTGAGCGCATTCTTGTCGACAATGTCATGCTGCCACGCGCGCGCTTTGCGCGCTACGCCGTCGCGCTGCACACCCGCCTCGCGGAGCTGTCGACGTCGTCGTCGAGTGAGCTGCTGCGTGCGGCGGCGCACAAGACCGGCTTCTTTCGCTTCCTCTTTCTGCTCGCCCTGTCCATCTTTGACGCCGAGGGCGTCGACGTGGCAGTGATCGAGGTGGGCATGGGCGGCCGCCTCGATGCGACAAACATTGTGCCTGCACGCGTCACCGTCATCACGGCGCTCGGGTACGATCACATGGACGTGTTGGGTGACACGCTGACGCACATTGCCCGCGAGAAGGCGGGCATCATGAAGAAGAATGTCGTCTGCTTCGCCAGTCCGCAGCTCGATCACCCCGGCACACGCGCCGTGCTCGCGGAGCACGCTAAGCACACCTCGGCGGGGCTGCTGCTGCTCGACGCGGCGTCGTTCCCTTTTCGTGCCTGGCCATCGCTCGCGATTGGCGGCGCACACGCCGTCGAGGACAGCAAGCTTGCCCTGATGGCGGCTCGCTACGTCGTCGGCACCCCACCCCTGCCGCCACTCACCCGCGGCGAGCGCGACGTGCTGACGCGCATGACGCTTGCCGGTCGCTCGCACGTGTGTGCGGTGGCGGGGGCGACGTTGTACCTTGACGGCGCACACACGCCCGAGAGTCTGCAGCATGCACTGCAGTGGTATATGCAGGCGAGTGCGTCGTCGTCGTCCTCGTCCTCGTCGTCCTCGTCGTCACCGCGACGTGTCCTCGTCTTCTACACCTCTCGCGAGCCGGCGCGTGTGCTCAAGCCGTTTATGCCGTACATTGGCCAGTTCAGTCACGTTATCTTTGCCACACTGCGCGACGAGAGCAACAGCAACAGCAGCAGCAACAACAACAACACAAACAAGACGACAAACACGACGAGTGCAGCACAGCACGACGCTGTCACTTCCTCGTCGCCGTCGTCCTCGCCCTTGGCTACTGCTGCGCTGTCGAGCCAGCGTGGCAACATTGCCGCGTCACCGCGCCTTGTTGCCCTCATCGAGGCGTGGCGCAGCATGTATCGCGAGGTGCCGTGTGTGCCGTGCTATGCGTCGTTTGCGTCACTGCACGAGCTCGTCGCTCTCGCAACGCTGTCGTCGCCGACGCAGGCGTGTGGCCTTACACAACAAACACAACATCACGAGCAGCTGCAGTCGTCATCGTCATCGCCACCGCACGTGTTTGTTTGCGGCTCCTTTTACCTCGTCGGCGATGTGCTGCGACTGATCGAAGAGGACAAGAAGACGACGTCGTAGCATCAGGACGAGGGGTAAGTGTGAGTACGTAAACATATGTGTATATATATGTGTGTGTATATGTATGTGTGTTTACATGTAAGCACGTTGTTGTCCCACTCGTCTCATCTGTAGTCACACACACACACACACACATTGCTTGTCATGCCTGCGCTGCTGCGGCTGTCACCCGACGACGTCGAGGCGGAGGCGGCATTGGCAGCAGCCGTCGTCACGGCTCTGCAACGCTACACCAAACAGCACAACGACGACAACGACAACACAACACGTGCACACACAGACGCCAAGCCGGCCGTGACGCGTCTTGTGTGCTGCCGCGCTCACTACGCTGCAGCGCTGCTGCAAACAGGCGAGCTGCTGCTCATCGTCGTGCCACCACCAACACGGCGACGCGGTGGCGGCGGCGGCAGGGACGGTGGTGGTGTGATGTACACACACGCGCGCAGCAGAAATGACAACAACAACAACAACAACAACGACGACGATGATGAGAACACGAACGATAACGACGAGGACGACAAGAGTGACGTTGCAACGCAGCAGCAGCAGCTGCACGGGTGTGTGCTGCCGTACAATGTCGCTCGCGATGGCGTCGTTGTCGATGTGGCGGCAGGCGAGGCGCACATTGCGTTTGTCACCGCCCACGGTGCGCTCTACACGTGCAGCTACGACAATGCGTACGGTCAGCTCGGTGACGGGACGGTGTGGGGCCGTGCACCACGACATTGTCGTCTGCTGCACACGGCAACGGCGACAAAGCGCGATGACGATGACGAACACGTGGACGACGACGATGACGATGACACAGTTGCGTCATCGCTGCCGCCGTTGTCGCGACCGCGACGTGTCGATGGCTTTGGTCCGCCAGCGCACGGCAACAACAACAACAGCAACAATGACAACAATGATGATGATGACGACAATGTTGTTGTTATTGTTGCTAGCGACGACAGCAGCAGCAGCTGTCGCGGTCGTGTAGCGGCACCTCGCCTCGCGCGTGGTGTGGCGTGTGGTGCTGAGCACACACTTGTGTGGACGACACAAGAGCAACAACAACAGCACGAGTACGACGAGCAACACGAGCAACACAAGCAGTGCATGCACGTCGTGTATGCGTGCGGTCGCGGTCACCGCGGACAGCTCGGTGGTGGCGCGACGGTGCTGCTGCAGCCGCGTTTGTGTGCGGTGCGATTGCTCGTTGGTCTGCCCGTCTGCCGCGTCGCTGCCGCTGCGCAGCACAGCCTCGTGCTGCTGCGCACCGGTCGTCTGTTGGCCTTTGGCGACAACACGTGTGGACAGCTGGGCGTCGGTCACACGCGTCCGCTGCACACACCCACACCTGTCCCGACGGCCCTGCTGGCGCTGCAGCAGAGGCAAGCCGACATGCACCATGAGGACAGCGACGTGAACGAGAAGAAGAAGGACGTCACTGCAGCTGCAGCAGCTCTGACGACAACAGCGACAACAGCGGCAACGCTTGACGATGTCGCATTGCGTGCACTACACGCGCCGTACGCGTCCGCAGCGAGTGCGACGTCTGCGCGACGTGTGCGACGGCTGTGTGCGCAGCGCGGCAGCAGCAACAGCAGCAGCAGTGGCAGTGGTGCGTGTGACGAGGACGACGTGGTGGCGGTGTGGTGTGCGGCGACGGTGACGGTGCTGTGTACACGCGACGGCCGCTTGCTTTCTTGTGGCCTGCTGCCATCACGCAGTGTACCACACCCCGCAGACACAGCTGCAACAACAGCAGCAGCAGTCCTCGAGCGCTGCGATGGTTATGGCGTGCTTGGCCGGCCGCTGCGTGCACGACGTGCTGCCTATCTGTTTGGCAAGATGAGCTGCACACAGACGGTGCAGCAGCTGCTTACACAGCAGCTGGCATCGTCGTCATCGTCATCATCGTGCTGCGGCGGCTGCAGCAGCTGCAGTAGTGACGAGGATGCCAACGTGGACAGCAGCGAGGACGTCGCACACGAGCGACGACGACAGCGCATGCTGGTGCTGCTGTCACGTCATGTGCAGTGCTACTGCACATCACACACGATTGCGCTGTGCGTGCGCACCTGCGACGACGCTGCGGCCACGACGACAGCATCGCAGTATGTTGTGCTGCAGACGAGCCTGCCGCTACACATGGTGCTCGCCACACACAAGGACAAGTGCAGCGGCAGCGGCAACAACAACGACGACGCGAGTGACGCTGCGCACGCGCCGGCGGCGTGCATCGAGCTGTGCTCACGACCGCCGTCGTGTCTGCGTCTCTGTCACGACGTCGACGACGAGGGCAACGCGCAGTGCGTCGGCGCCGCTGAGGACGAAAGCGACGCGTGGGTGTTGCGCGTGGCGGGCGCGGCAACGGTGACGAGTGTGCTGCCGCTGCGCACGTGCTTATTGGCGCACGAGTGACACGTGTGTATGTGTGTGTTTGTGTGCACTCGTACACATGACCGCCGCGCACATGCGATGTATACTAGCATGATGATCGCAAAAACATGCACACACAGACACACACACACACACATAGATGTGACTGTACACGTGTTTGTGCGAGGAGGGGGAGTGTAATGTATAGTGTCTGCTACGCACACTTGTCAACGTAGCTTGTGTAGCGCACAAACACACAAGACACAAACACACACACACACACACACACACATGTCAGCTGACAACGTCGCAGTGCCGTCATCGTCGTCGCTGTGCACGCTACATGTGCGCGTCCGTGGTGCTGTCGGTGCGGCGATTGCTGCCTACTGCCATGCGCACAACAACGCAGCCGCAGCAGCAGCGACAGCGCCGCAGGCGAGTGAGGTGACATACTGTCGCAGCACAACAACACCGCTGCAACAGCAGAATGTGGTGCACCTCGGCCTTGTCGCGGCTGCACCACAGCTTGGTGCATGGATGAGCAGCAGCAGCAGCAACGACGATGACGACGACGCATGCACGCCACTGCTGCTGCGGCGCAGCAATGACAACAATGCCGCTTCTGCAGTCGGTGGTGATGATGTGTACACGGCGTGTGTGACGCTGCCCGCGTCGACGCTGTCGCCGTCGTCGCACACACTCGAGTGCCGCCTCGTCTTGCTGCAAGAGCACGCAACGCACACACACAACGGCGACGACAACGACGTCACCAGGGCGGGTGCGTCTGCTGTGAAGGCGCAACGGCGCATCTGTGCCGTTGACACGGCGCACACGCAGCCGCGCTTGGCGACACTGAGGCGCCTGACGTCGTCATCGTCGTCGTCGTGTGCAACGCGTCATGATGACAACAACAACAACAACAACGGCGGCGGCAGTAGCGATGCTTGTGTAGGCTGTGATGAGTGGCTGGCAGAGCTGCACATTGGCGACGTTGGTGACACGGCAGCGTCGCCTAGTGCGCAGCCTGACGTGCACTTCACAGCTGCACACGAGCAGTTTGCGTGGCTGTGTGCGCAGCAGCAGCAGCAGCAGCAGCAGCAACTACGTAGCGATGTACGCAGCAGCAACAACAACACGCACAAGAACAACACGACACGACAACGCACCTCCTCCTCCTCCTCGTCCTCGTCGTGTATGCTGTCGTTGACGTTTTATCTTGCCGACCCGACTGTCTCGTTTTCGCGCGATGTGTCGCTGCGTCAGCTGCCGGCCGTGGTGCGACGTGGTCTACAATACGTGGAAGAGCACCAACAACAACAACAACAACAACAGCAGACACAGCAGCAGCACGACCACGCATGCAGCAGTTGTGACATTCATGACGCTTTTGGCGTCGTGCATGTTGCACCGCGACATTCACACAACAACAGCAGTCGTCATTGTCGTCGTGACGATGTCACTGCGTTGTCATCGTCGCCATCGTGTTGTTGGTGGTGTGTACAGCCGCTGCGTCACGCACGACCGGTGAGCGGTGACGGCTTCTGCGCCACACGCACGCAACACTGTTGGCACACGACAGTGCACACGGGCATCTTTGGCAGCGGCAGCGGCAACAACAACAACAATGACGATGATGATGACGATGACGCACTCGAGGTGACGGTACGCGTGCCCGTTGTCTGTGACGCAGCACGCGCGCACCACGACGACAACAACGAGTGCGGCAAGGTTGCGCCTACGGCATCTGCGACACCATCGGCAGCCGTTGTGCACATTGCGACGGGCACGACGGCGCTGACGCGCAGCATGCTGCCGTGTGTCGAGCGCGGTGACGTGCGTGGCGCCAACGCGCCCCCCACACGGGGCACACTGCGCCTGCCCGTGTACTGCAGCACTGCCGCCACACCAGTAGCAGCGATGTCACCGCAGGCAACAAGCGCAACGACAGCGGCGCCCTTGACCGTGTGTGTAGTGTTGCATGTGCAGTATCTGTTGCTGCGGCCGTATGTACACCCTCGGCACAGCCTGCGCGTTGTGCGCTCGCGCGAGAGCGATGCGCGGATGTGTGTGGCCCACGTTGCCGGACATCGCGGCCTCGGCCGGACGTACACGCGTGCACCACACCGCAACGCGCTGTGCAAGCTTGCCGAGAATACGGTGGCGGCGTTCTGCGCCGCGCATCGCCGCGGCTGTGCAATGGTCGAACTGGACGTGATGCACACACGCGACCGCGTGCCGGTGGTGATGCACGACCCGCTCGTACAGGTCATGGCCTCGGACAAGGACATCACATGTGCCGCGGCACACGCAGGCGCGTCGTGTGGGGGCTGTGCCACGATGCCTGTCGTTGCCGCGGTGCATGAGCTGACGCACCGGCAGCTGTGCTCGCTCGCGTTGCGCAGCTATTACTTTGGCACGCGGCCGAGTGTGCTGCAACACCTGCTGCTGCGTCACTGGCCTGCACTTGTACAAGGACGACAACAACGTCGTTGTTGTCAGCACCACCACAACAACAACAACGATTGCAACAGCAGCAGCAGTGGCCACGACGACGACGACACGGGCGTGGCTGCACAGCGCCGTCGCCCCTGCGCGTTGCCGCGACGCCACGTTGACATTGTCGCACCGTTGCCGACGCTGCGTGACGTGCTCACGCACACCCCCGCGACGCTGCAGCTCAACGTCGAGGTCAAGTATCCCTTTCAGCCGCAGTGGGACGCCAACCTGTTCCTGCAGTCGCAGGCCTTTGAGGTGAACGCGTTTGTGGACGACATCCTCGACGTCGTCTTCGCCAACGCGCAGCCGCAGCGCGGCATTGTCTTTGGCAGCTTCGACCCGGACGTGTGCATCGCCCTCGCGTGCAAGCAGAGCCGCTACGACGTGGTGTACATCTGCGACGCCGACGAGCTGAGCGACCTGAAGGACTATCGCTGCTTTCACACCGAGGGGGCTGTGCAGTTTGCGCAGCTGCACCGCCTCGGCGGCGTGTCGCTGCGCGCGACGTCGCTGTGTCGGCCCGATCAGCGCGACTACCCTGACGCCCACCCCTACACCGCCTTCCGCAACACAACGACAGCAACAGCAGCAACAGCAGCAGCAGCAGCAGCCACTGCTGCAACAAAAACGATGACGACAACTGCGCAAGCAGACGGCAATGACGACAATGACGGCGACGGCGATGTGCAACACTGGCGCGACTTTGACGTCGCGTACGGCCGCGCGATGGTGCGTGGCGCGCACGCGCGCGGGCTGCGTGTGTGGACGTGGGGTGACTGCAACAGCGACGCTCGCTTTGTGCAGGCGCAGCAGCGCGACATGCTCGTCGACGCCGTCATTGCAGACCACATACCACACGCAGACATCACAAGCGCACAGTAGCGTAAAACAACACAGAGAAGGGGACGAATACTGTGTAAGTATAACGACAATGACAAGAGGAATGTGCACACGTTTGTGTGTGTGTGTGTGTGTGTGTGTGTGTGTGTGTGTGTGTGTAGGGGTGTGTGTGTGTCTGTAACGGTGTAACGCAAACAAAAGACACGGTAGTACACAAGACGAAGCAAGGCACGCAATGTTGGCAACGACTCTATGTTATTGTTTCTGTTTACGCAAGACGATGTCGCACACACACACACACACACACACACACACGACTGTGACGTGACGCATGTGTATGCCTTGGACTTGTCTAGTCTTTGCAAAAGCTTGCTGTACACTTTTGCACACACACACACACACACAAACGTGATCATGCACACTACACACGCTACGCGGCTTCGCGTCGTGGTGGCAGCTCTGCTGGTGCTGCTGTTGCTCGCGTGCGTGGCGCCTGCGCACGGCAGTGGCGGCAGCAACAGCAGCAGCGCCGCGTCACGTACACGGCCACCACTGTCGCCCGTGTACACGCTCGAGAGCGTGCAGCTTGTGCACCGACACGGCGCCCGCGCCCCGCTCGTGTACCGCGACGACGCCGCCGCCGTGTGCGCCACGAGCGCGTACCCGTGCGGCGAGCTGAATGACGTCGGCCAGACGATGATGCGCAACGTCGGCGCCTACCTGCGCGCCCGCTACGGCACAAATAGCAGCAGCAGCAGGAGCAACAACAGCAGCGATGGCAGCAACAGTGACAAGGATACGACGACGTTTGACACGACAGGCTTCTTGCCGTCGACGCGCTACAACGTCAGCGTCGTCTACGCGCGGTCGAGCGATGTGCGGCGCACACTGCAGAGCGCCGCCGCGCTGCTCGGCGGCCTCTTTCCCGATAACGAGGCCTTCTTTCCGGCCATACACACCGTCGAGCGAGCGACCGACACGCTCTTGTCCGTCGCGGCGCTGCCGGCGCTGTGGGCGCGCGCCCGCCACGGCGACGACCGCACCGTCGCGGCGTGCGGCGCGCTCGTCGACGAGCGCGGCCTCGACGCCCACGCGCTGCGCGACGTCGCCGATGAACTGCGGCTGTCGCCGACGAGTGTCTGCCGCGCCGTCGACGGCGACGACGTCGGTGGTGCCGCGCCTTCTGCCGCCGCAACAGCAGCAGCAGCGACGCCGCGGCATCGGCAGGACGTGTTGCGGCGCATTCGTTGTGCGGAGATGTTGTGCGACGTGGCACTGAGCTACGCCGCGACGGGCCGCCGCGACGCCTACGCGCGGCTGTCGGCGCGCGCCGATGACGTGTGCGCGGTGGCGGCGTGCGCGGTGCGCGACGTGCTCGCGTACAACGCCCGCGACGCGACACACGCGCAGCAAGGCAGCTTCGCGCAAGATCTGCTCGAGCAGCTGCTTGCCAACATGCAGAACAAAACAACAACGCTGGCCAAGAACAAGAAGCAGAAGGACGACGACGACGACGACGACCTTGCGGCGACGCGGCCCGCGGACGGGTTGGCGACGACGCGGCTGCACGAGTACAGCACGCACGACTCACGCCTCGTCACGCTCGGCACGACGCTCGAGGCGAACAACGCCGACGCCGCCCAGCCGCCGCCGCGTGACGCGCTGCTCGTGCCGTTTGCGACGACGTACGTCTTTGAGCTGTGGCGGCGCAACGGCGGCGACGGCGACGACGGCGGCGCGGCGGGGTGGCTTGTGCGTGTGCTGCGCGGTTGGCCGGGGCAGGAGCCGGCGACAAACTACACCTTTGCGCTGTCGCCGCTGACGACGCTGCGCTGCGTCGACGCGGCCGGGCGCGCGTACGTCGCCGATGCGGCGTCGTCGCGGCGTCTTAATGTCTCCGGCGGCGGCGTCGGCGGCGGTGGCGTCTGTCCGCTTGACGACTTTGCGCGCGCCGTGCGGGCGACGCGGCCGCGCAGTGCGGCGGGGCTCTGCTACCTTGACGAGGAGCTGCTGTCGCGGCTGCGCTGCCCGCGCGGCGGTGGCGGCGACGCGGCGGCGACGCGGCCGCGCAAACTGCCAAAGGACTGCGCGCGGTATCGCAAGGCGTGCCCGCGCTTCGCCTGCGGCGGCGGCGGCGACGCCGTGCTCAGCGCCGTCGACCTTACGTGCCATCGCCGCTGCCACGACAACGCCGCCGCCGCCGCGGCGACTAATGCGACAACGACGATAACGACAACAACGACGGCACCGCCACGCAGCGACGCCGCCCTGGTCGCGCCGAGCGCGGGTGCGCTGCTGCTGCTGCTGTTGCTTGCGGCTGCCGCTGTTGCTGTGCTGTTGTGCTTGCGCGCGCTGCGGCGCCGTCGCGCGCTGCCATGTAATAAGGGACTGTGGCGCAGCAAGCCGCACCGCACGCGCGCCGTGTAGTACAAAATTAAACACGCGCGATTGCCGTCAGTCGGTATGTTGTTGTTTTTTACGCGTAACACCGTCACATGGAACACGCAAGCAACACGCGCAAGTGCTGTGCGTGCGCGCCGACAGTGTGAGGCCACGACGACACACACACAGTTTGCCTGACTTGCCCTCTCTCTTCTCTTTGTGCGCACAAAAAAGGTTGTGTGTTTTCCACCCTTGGTGGATGTCAAATATTCCCGCAGGCGGCGCGTGCGATGACGCGCGGCCGTGGAGTACTGGAGTTTTAGTGTTTTGCACTAAGTGAACAATCACCTGAGGATCTTGCGTTCACATCTCCCTGCGCAAGGCTTGCCCACAACACCGCGCATCGCCTGCGCATGTGCGTACGTCGCGTGTGCGTGCGCATGCTTGTCGAGTGTGTGCAACGAAGAGGCGCCGCGCAACTCCGCACACGCACCGCAGTCGGCGAGCGCGACTTCTTTTGTGCACAGCGCCGTCGCATGTTCAATTGCACGTCGAGCACAACTTTTGTGCACACAACTGACATACGTCACACGCATAGTCACACCAATGGCTGCTTAGCTCAATGGCAGAGCGCCGTCCTAGTAAGACGGAGGTCAGGGGTTCGATCCCCCTAGCGGCCTTTGCTTTTTGCACATACGATAGGCAAGCAAAGGCAAAGGTAACGTACACACGAACAGTGACAACAACAGGAAACATACACAATGTGTCTGTGCTGCGTCATCGTCTCACTCTTTCTACACGCACGCGCTTCCCTTTTCGTCTTCTCATGTACCGTCTACGCGGTGCGTGTGCGCTTGCCGCTGCGTGGTGCGGCGTCCTCGACGACGTTGGCGAGGCGCACGTCAAAGCCGCAGGCGCGCAGTGCATCATTGACGACGCGCTGCCGACTGCTCAGCTCGTCCGTTGGGCTCTTGACTTCGACGAGCACAAACGACGGCGCCACGCCGCCGCCGCCGCCGCGCCACAGCACGAGGTCAGGAAAGCCAGAGAAGCGCGGCGTGTAGCCGTCGAGCGGGTCGCTGAGCAGCAGACGCCGCAGCAGCGACCACAACGCCGCGTGCGACGACAACGCGCCCAACATCGACCGCAACGGCAGCTCGCCATCCTCGCCGCAGCCGCCGTCATCGCCAACATCCTGACGCGCAACAAGCGCGAGCACCTCGGCGCCCGACATCGCGGCGAGCGCCGACAACCGCCGCGTCAGCCACGCACGACGTCGCTCGACGTAGTCGAGGGGCGTGTGGCGGTCGAGCGGCGCCGACTGCAGCGGCGTCAGCCACAGCCACGCCCCCGCGTCGTCGTCCTCGCCGCCGCGCGGCGACAGCAGAGCGCGCGCGAGCTGCGCGAGCCAGGCGCCCTCGCAGTGCACGCCGCGCCACGCGCCACGCCGCACCACGCAGCCGCGCCGTGGCGGTGCGCCGCTGCTGCCGTTGCCACTGTCGCCCGCCCAGTTGCACAGCAGCTGCTGCAGCACAAAGCCCTCAACCGACGCCGCGGCAAAGCGCCGCGCCGCGTCGTGCCACAGCGTCCGCGCGTGGGCGTCGCGCACGCCGCGCACCGTCAGCGCCGGCGCCGGCGCGAGGCCGTCGCTAAAGGCACGCAGCCGCCGCGCCAGCGGCGTCCAGCGACGCAGCTGGCCGTGCAACGCCCGCAGCGCCGCCTCGATGCGCACGCGGTCGTGGCGGCGGCAATAGCGCGCGTGCGTGTACTCGGCGACGGCGTGGTAGACGGCGCACGCGTAGCGGCCATCACCGTCATTATCGCCGCCGTCGCGCGGCACGCTTGGCCACAGCGCGCGCAGCAACCGCACGCGACGCTGCAGGGCCGCCGGCAGCCGCGACACGAGCGCGCGCAGCGCCACCACACCGCCACCGCCCCTCGCGTCGTCCATGCCGTCCTGGCGGCGACGACCGCCGCCCGCGCACAAGGCGCACGCGCACGGCCGACAGCGCGCACGCAGCTGCTGCAGCGCGTCGCGCTCGTCGTCGCGCAGCTGCGTCGCCGCGTGCCACGACGCGTGGGCGTCCTCGAGCAGCCGCAGCGCCGCCGCCCGCTCGCGCAGGTGGGCGGTGTTCAGCGCGAGGCGGTGCTGCCACTTGCCGCGCTTGTCGACGCGGTAGTGCAGCGCCACGCCGACAACCGCACCGCCGCGCGGCGGCGCCACGGCCCCCGCCGCCGCGTCGCCGTCGAGCACGTCCGACGAGCGCAGCTGCAGCACCGGCTCCTCGAGCAGCAGGCGCAGGCACACATTCGCCTCGCGGTAGCAGCGCAGCGTCTGCAGCAGCTCGTAGAGCACCTCGAGGCAGGCAAACCAGCCGTACAGCGGCGTGTAGCGCAGCAGGTGCTGCGCGCGCAGGCCGTGCGTCCGCAGCACCCACCACAGCGTCACCCGCCCCTGCGACGACGTCGGCCGTCGCGTCGCCGCGGCCGTCGTCGCGAGCGCGTTGATCGCGCGCAGCGTCGTGTCATACCACCGTCGTATGCGCTGCTGCGCGTCGCGGACGACGGCGCGCGGCGCCTCGGCGATGCCGCGCAGGCCGTGCAGCACCCGCAGCCCCGCACGCCACGACGCCAGCGACGCCGCGTCGTCGGCGAGGCACACATCACACAACCACGCACGCACGTCACGACAGCCGTCGTCGTCGTCGGCGACGTCGCCCTCGCCGTCGCGAGCCTTGTTCTTGTCGTCCTGTTGCTGTTGCGGAAGAAGAAGAAGAAGCGGCGGCAGGGCGCGGCCGTGCAGGCGGCGCAAGACGTCAAACTGCCCACGGGTAAACAAGAGCGTGCTCGCCGTGCGCGCCGTCGTCGTCGTCGTCGTCGTCGCGGCGGCTGCTGTCGTCGTGTCCTCTGCCGCCGCCGTTGCCGCGTCACTCTTGCTGTTGCTGCCGCGCGACGACCACGACGGCGACGACGGCAACGACGACGGCGCCATGCCGCACAGACGCCCATAGTGGCGCTCGCCAAAGAGCAACATCGGCGCCCCACCGCCGCCGTTGCCTGTAGGCCAAAATTCGTCGAGCGTGTCGGTGAGCGCGTGCATCAGCGCGGCGAGGGCGACGACGTGGCGCTTGACGGCCGCGTGCACCGTGTAGACGTCACCGACGAGGCGGTCCCAGCAGCGCGCCAGCAGCGCACGCTCGACGGCGACGTCGCACGCACACCCGCGCACCGCCGTCGCGTGATAGCGGCGCAGCAGTATGTAGCGCATGACGTCGCCCTTGCGCGTCGGCACCGGCGGTGCGGTGAGCGAGGTGACCACGTCCGCGTCGGCAGTGGCCGTTGCTGCTGTTGCTGTTGTTGTTGCGGCGGCCGCCGTGCAGTGTAGCGCGTAGTGCTGGTAGAGCGCCACGGCGAAGGGACGCAGCTCACTCGCGCGCACCGCCGCAAGCACACTCGCCAGCAGCGCATAGCCACGTCGCGCCGCAGGCGTGCACGTCGGCGCGCCACACGCGTTCTCCGCTCCGTCGCCGTCGCCGTCGTCCCCGCCTACGTCGCCGTCGTCGTCGTCGCCGCCGTCGTTGTTGTGGCCGCCGCTGTGCATCACGTGCGGCGCCACGCACGTCAGCCGCAGCAGCGCGTCGGCAACAACGGCGCCGCACCAGCGCCGCACGGCGCAATTGTTGCCGTCACGTTCTTGTTGCGGCCGTTGTCGCTCATCACCATCGTCGCTGTTGTTGTCGCTGCTGACGGATGCGGCAGTGCGCGTCGCCACGGTGCGCGGCCGTGTGTCGACGCCGCCGTCGACGCGCGTGTTGGCGAGGCGCGCGAGGGCGTCGTGTACGCGCAGCCGCCCGCCATAGTGCGCCACCACGCCAGCAAGCGCAAAGGCGCACGGCTTGCGCAGCGCGAGCCGCAGCAGCAGCTCAGCCGCGTCAAGCGACACGCTGCTGCTGCGGCTGTCGTCGTCGTTGTCGTTGTCGCTGTCGCGCTTTGTGTTGTTCGCTGCTGCCGCGGTTGTGACGCAGCAGAGCTGCAGTATGAGGCGCATCGTCAGCAGCTCGCGCGGGGGCAGCGCGGCGCCAACGTAGTGCAGCACGCACAACATGCCAAGATGAAACGCGTCACACACGCGCCACGGCAGCAGCGCAGCGCGCACCTCGTCGTCGTCGTCGTCGCTGTCACTGCTGCTGCCGTTGTTGTTGTTGTTCTCGTCATCACCGTCGTTGCCACCACTGTTTGTGACGTTGCTGCTGCTGCTGTCGCTGATCGTTGTCATGCGACGTGCCGTGTCGTGGCGCTCGTCTGCGCCACCGTCGCTGTCGCCTCCGTTGCTGCACAGCGACATGACAGCGTCGCTCGCGTCATCATCGTTTTTGGCGTCGTCGGTGTCGTTGCTGCACGTGTGCGTGTGCTGCGCTGCGTGTGCACACGACATGCGCCACTACATGACGCCAAAAACAACAACACAACACACAACAGGCGAGAACAAACAATACAGCGACAGCGGCAGGTGGCCAAGCACACACACTCACAAACACTTGCGCATTTCACCCCCATATAACGTAAACACATGTATGCAACAGACACGGACAACGTTACATGGCGTATACGTGTGCTTGCGCTGTTCGCGTCCTTTGTCGCGCACCTGTCGCAAAGGCACGCGCGCAAGCACGTCTGCATGCGCAACGCGCAAGCATCGACTGACATTGTTGCGCATGTGCACTCCAACTAGCGACACACACACACATCATGTATATATCTATAGACACCACATATGCAGAAACACGTATGCACAGTACCATGTCAACTTACTGCCTTGTACTCACATACACTCTCACACGTAGCGCACTCGCACGCACCCACACACACACACACACACACACCAAGCGTGTCCACATGCACTCTTCTATTAGCAGACCGTCAACAATACCTTACATACATCTATTGCCTCATATTCCACTGTCAACATACGTGTCTCTGTGTGTGTGTGTGTACGTGTATGAGATGGGAAGACAGGAGTGAGGTGCTGCATTTGCGCCTGTGCTACACCACTCCGTCATTATATTTCGATATACAACACCACCACCTCCGCCTCAATGCCTTGTCTCGTCGAAAAACAGCAACAACAACATTAACCACCACCACCATCATCATATCTGCAATAGGCACAAGCCACTACACCCAGTTTACGTAAACTCGTGCAACAGGTTTGCCACTCGGTAACAACAACACGCTAGCGACAACAACAGAGCGTTACAGTAACAACGGCACAACACACGTGTGTGTGTGTGTATATAGACAGCGTGTCGCGTGTCCGTGAATGCGTAGCTTGAATGAGCGAAACATAATATCACAACGAGCTATTTTTGTACAATGCAGAGTCTATAATACAACACATAACTACACAGCACTACAAAACACACACGCACGAAACGCAACACACACACACACACACATGTGTACACAGCTATGTACACGCGTGTGCGGCGTCCGTGTGGTGCGCATGTGCATTGTGTGCATGTTTGCTGTTGTACTCGTGGTCGCATTGCGCCGCAGCTTCGTTGCCGCTGTTGGTCGTGTCGTGTGTGCTGTCATTGTCGTTGTCGGCCATCGCACCATACTCGATGCTCGACGACAGCGGAGGCTTCATCGGCGACATGGCACTGCGCTGCGCCGCAATGTGCTCCGCCGAGGGCTTGCCAATGACACGGACGTTGAAGCCAATCCGCATCAGCTTCTCGGCGGGCACAATGAGGCGGCCGTCAAAGAGGCACGCCGGCTTTTGCATGCACGCGTACACGGGGCGGTAGTCCATTGTACGGAACTCGTCCCACTCCGTCAACACGAGCACCGCGGCGGCGCCGGCGGCCGCCTCCAGCGGCGTCGCCACGACGCGCACGCGACTGCGCAGGTATGCCGCAAGCGGGTCGCGTGGCGACGCCGCGTCAGCCTGGCTGCCGGCGCCATGGCCGGCCGACGGTGTGACCATGTGGGGCAGACCATCGGGCGGCAGCAGGCCTGGCAGTGTCATCGCGATGCGGTGGGCCGAGATGAAGTATTCGAGCTCCGCGTACACGCTCTCGGCCGTCACCTTGGGGTCATACACCGTGATCAGGGCGCCCTCTTGCAACAGACGACAGCACACGTGGCTCGCCGGCGTCTCGCGGGTGTCGCCGGTGTTCTTCTTGAACGCAAAGCCGTACACCGCAATCGTCTTGCCACGCACCGTGTTGAAGCACGTGGCGACTACCTGCTCATAGAAGCGCTGCTTCTGGTAGTCATTCATCGCGATCACCTGCTGCCAGTACGCCGCACACTCGTGCAGCCCAACCGACTCGCACAGGTAGACCAGATTGAGTATGTCCTTCTGGAAGCACGACCCGCCAAAGCCAACCGAGGGCGAGAGAAAGTGTGCGCCAATGCGGCGATCGCGGCAGATGACGTTGCGCACCTCCTCGACATCGGCGCCGGTGCGCTCGCACAGGGCGCTGACGGCGTTGATCGACGAGATGCGCTGCGCGAGAAACGCATTGGCAATGAGCTTCGACAGCTCGCTTGACCACAGGTTCGTCGTCACAATGCGCTCGCGTGGCACCCAGTGCGCGTAGATGTTTGACAGCGTAGCCACCGCGTCGGCGTCCTGGCCGCCAATGAGCACGCGGTCGGGCTCGAGCAGGTCGCGCACGGCGGTGCCCTCGGCAAGAAACTCGGGGTTGCTTAGTATAGCAAACCTCGTCAACGGCGTCACACTGTTGCTGCTGTTGCTGTCGCTGTTGCTGTGATGGTGGTGTGACTGGTTGCTCTCGAGAATGCGTCGCACCACCTCATTGCAGCACACCGGCACGGTGCTCTTCTCGACGACAATGACGTTTGGCTTGGTGCACAGCTGCGCCACCATGCGCGAGCTGCTCTCGACATAGGTCATGTCAGCCGCACTGCCGGTGCCAATGCCGTAGCTCTTCGTCGGCGTGTTGACGGCAATGAAGACAATGTCGGCGTCCGCAAGCACGGTGCGGTCGCTCGTGAAGAAGAGGTTGACGTCGCGCACCGCGTAGATGATGTCATCGAGGCCAGGCTCGAAGATCGGCAAGCCACCACGCTCGCCGGGCTCGCGCGGCGCCGGCGAGTTCCAGGCGTCAATGCGCGACTGCGCAATGTCGAAGACGGTCACGCGCACGTGTGGGCACTGCTGCGCAATGACAGCCATCGTCGGGCCGCCGACATAGCCGGCGCCAATGCACACAATGTGCAAAGGCGTTGGCGATGCACCGTTGTGGTTGCGTGACATGGTGACTGCTGCCCCGCCCTATACAAGTGTGCTGCACACGCGTGCGTATGTGTGTGTGTGTGTGTATGTGCGTATATGTACGTCCGTATGCGTGAGCGAGTGCGAGAGTGCGACTAAACACTAGAGCAAACGACAACTGCAAGCGCGAGAGCAACGCTGCACACTAGCCACACAGACGCAAACAAACACACGCACACGCATGCGCACATCGTCTCGTCACCCGGCACATTGCATCACAGTATGACAACACTAAACACGCAGACACACACACACAAAAGAGACGAAAAGCAAAGCACCAACACGACTGAGCGTGTGTGTGTGCGTGTGTATGTGTGCCTGTATATGTACACACACACAACGACATACACACACAGAGAGAGCGAGAGAGATACACACATACACAACGACTCTACTTGTACGATATAGGAGTATATATATGCGCGCACACACACATAGGCACGAGGTGCGTGTGTGTGTGTGTGTGCGTTTCTACGCGTACAAGTCCGCCGTGCATGCGCGCCACTGCGCGAGTGCGGTGGCGGCGGTGGGGCGCGCGAGCGGGTCGAGGGCGAGCATGCTGCACAGACACCGCATCACCTGCGTGCCTACAGCGTCGCGCAGCGCCCGCAACTCGCCCGCGTCGAGCACGCTCGCCAGCACCGCATCGTCGTCATCGCTGACGTTGTTGTCGTCGTTGTTGCGCATCGCGAGCGCGAGCAGCTGCGGCAGGCGCTCATTGGCAAAAAGCATGCGGCCAGTGAGCAGCTCGTACAGCAGGCAGCCACAGCCCCACACATCGGCCGACAGCTCTGCGCGTTGCACAGCAGCGAGGACGTCGTCGTGCGCGGCGGCCGTGCCGTCGTCACGCCGTGCCGCGCGCGCGAGCAGTCGACGTCGACGTGACGGCAGCAACATCTCAGGCGGCTGCACCGCCTCGGTGCCTCGCCCACTTCCCCAGCGGCTGGCCACAAAGGCAGCAGTAGCAGCAGCAGCAGCACTCGTTCGTGTTGTTGTTGTTGTTGTCGTATGTTGCGCACTGTCCGCGTCGTCATCGTCCGTGTTGCATGCTTGCACCAAACGCCACAGAGCTGCACAGTCGGCCACGTCACACACATCGCATGAGCCCATGTCAGCAATGCGTACACTACACGGTAGCAGTTGCATCTGCGGCTGCACACACGCCGTCATCGTCGTCGCAGCTTGTGCACCGTCTGTGCAACTCGTGTCAGCACGCTCGGTCGCTGTCGCTGTCATCGTCGTCCGTGTTGACACGCGTGCATAGTGGTCAACCAGTACGTTGCTCGCCTTCAGGTCAGCGTGGCGTAGCGCACACGCGTGCAGCGCGACAACGCTCTCGAGCACCTGCGCAAAGACGTGTGCGCACACGGCCAGCCAACAAAAAGGCGCGCCTTCGCACAGCACACGCCGCAGCCACGTCGCATCACTGCCACTGCTGCCGCTGCTGCTCCTGCCGCTGCTGCCATGCTCGTCATCGTCACTCGTGTTCGCCTTGCCCTGCTCGACAACGGCGACAACTGTCAGCAGTGGGGTGCGCAACAGCGCGGCCGTGTCTGCCGCAGCACCGCCAATGTGCTCCCTCGCCTGCCCAGCCGACGACAACAACACACGCCAGGCATGCAGTGAGCCGGCGGTGTACAAGGGCATGACAAGCGTGTAGGCCTCGTCGCAGTAGCCAAACGACAGGAGCGGCACAAAGCGACGACACCGCACACACGACGAGGACAACGCGGGCGACGGCGGTGACTGCTGTTGCTGCTGCGGTGGTGACGCACACGAACATCGCAGACGCAGCATGGCGAGCACCTCACTGTGGCACGTCGCCACGCACACGCCCTCGTCGCCACCGCCGCCTGACAGCCGTCGCGACATACACTTCAGTGCAACGGTGCGGCCGCGCTGCCGCCACCGCCACGCGTGTGCGCGCTGTTGTCGCGTTGTCGTGTGCGCCGCTGCAGCTGCCTTGTTGACCTCACTGTCACTCGTGTCTGCGTCGTCACTGCTGCTGCTACTGCCGCTGCTGTCATCGTCGTGATCGTCGCACACAGTTGCCGCGTACACGGCCGCGTAGCCACCCGCACCGAGACGACGCTGCAGCTGCAGGGAGCGCAGCCAGTGCGGTCGTCGAGGCAGCAGCCAGCGCAGCAGCACGTACAGCCCAGCCGCGAGCGCACGTGATGGGCGCACGCGCGCGTCGCCGAGCGCGTTATACATGCCCGTGTCGCGGTGACTGCTGCCGTGTACACATGCAGCCGCACACGCGCGCATGCAACGACGTACGCGACGACGCACACACGTCGCAACGTCACGGTGCGCACCACCGTGTGCTGTTGCTGTTGTTGGCGCTGTTGTTGTGTTGTCAGTGGCGTCGACACGTTGCAGACAGGCGCGCAGCTGCTCGTACACGTCAACGTCACCCTGCACAAGTGCAGTGAGCGTGTACGCGTCATTGAGTGCGCCGCTGTCACGGTGCAGCAGCAGCACACATACCGTCAGCACCACCTCGGCGACGACATTGCCAGGCAGCCGCGACGCCGCGCATTCACTGCACGACTCGTGCGAATGCGGCAACTGTTGCTGCTGCTGCTGTTGCGACTGCTGTTGTGGTGGTGGTGGTGGTGGTGGCACCTTGCGACTGCTTGCGCGCGCACTCATCACCGCCGCGAGCGCGGCGGAGCGCGATGTGTGTGGTGGTGAGAAGGAAAGGTTGACAGGATCGTGTCGCGCACTGACGTGACTGCGACTGCCGCTGCTCAGCATTGACGGCGTTGTCGTCAGGGGCGTCATCATGGCGGTGCTCGTGCCATTGTGCACGCCGCCGTTCATGTGACCGCTGCTATTGTTGTTGTTGTGATCATCGTCCTTGCCTGTGCTGCCGCGACGCGGCTGACGTGCGCGCGGCGAGCACACGAGCACGCGGATGGGTGTGCGAACAAGCGCCGCCGTCGTCGTCGAGCGCGTCGTGATGCGCACACTAGCTCTGTTGCCGCTCTCCGCGCAACAGTGGCTGCTGCTACTTCCGTGCTGATCGTAGTCGTTGCTCGTCTGCTGTCGTCGCTGCGACAGGCGCAGTTGCAGCTGCTCGCTACGTGTGATGCTGCACGAACGCGGCGAGCACGCGCGTGCGCGTTGCGCCGTGCTTGCGACCGCGCCCGCGCACACCTCCTGCGTCGTGTCCTGCTGTACGACAACGGTTGCTGTTGTTGTTGTTGTTGTTGCGAGTGTATGCGTGGCTGCCACGTCGGCCAACTGCGTAGTGCGCATGTCTTGTACAAAATATTGCGGAGGCGCCAGATGAGCGAGCGGCAACGACGGTATGCCCTGCAGTTGCAACAGCTGCAGCGACCGTGTTGCGTCTGTCGCCACCTGATCGTTGTTGTCGTCGACAACGTTGTTGTTGCCGACGTGTGCGTGGCCGTCGGCGAGAACGTCTGCGCCAACGCATGTGCCATGACGTACGTCGGCAACAGTCGTTTGTGCTGCTGTCGTCGATGACGCCGACGTCGACGACTGCGGCAGTGTAGTGTGCAGTGGTGCAGACAGTGCCACCGCGTTGTGTTGTTGTTGCTGTTGCCGTTGCAAAACACGCGCGAGCACGGCAACGATGCGCAGCTCGGCAATCACAGCTGCGACGCTGCGGTCGTGTGTCACGGCAAGGGCACGCAGTGCACGCAACAGCGCACATGCAAGCACGGACAATGACGACACAGACGGTGACGACGAGGCGTGAGCGCCGCGACAACAACGCGGTGGTGTGTCCAGTACATCGACAAGGCGTGCAAACAGCCACCGCATACACGCAGCACACGACAAGGTGGGCGACAAGGACAGCGACGACGACGACGACGACGAGGCGGCGGTGGCTGCTGTGTTGCTTGTCGTGTCGTCGCCGTTGCACATGCACGCGCACACGTGTGGCAGTGCATCGACAAGGCGCACAAGCATCGTCGGCGTTCGTGTCGTCATCGCGGCAGCAACAGCGTCGCTGTCGTGTGGTCGCGGTAGTGTAAGCTGTTGCTGTACAGTTGCACGCCATGCGTGCAGCAGTGGTATGCGTCGTGCGCTCGTCGTCACGGCGTTCGTCTTGTTCATTGTCGCCGTTGACGTGATGTGACGCGTGTACAAGGTCAGCAGACGCATGTGCTGCAACACGCAGTGCACACACGCAGACGCCGACGCAGCGGCAGCGGCGACACTGTCGTCGTCGTCGTCGTACGCGGATGTGTCGCAGTGTGTGCGACATAAACGACAGTGCGCGTGTGCTGTGCCAGCACCCTCGTCGGCGTGCTCTGCACGGCGGCTGACGTCGTGGCGCAGCGACAGCGTCGTCACACCATACGCGGTCAAGTAACACTGCAACAGCGGTGTGTCGTCGCAGCTGCCGTCACGGTGCTGCACAGACGCGGCGTGTACATACGACTGCAGGCAAGGCGGCAATCGCGTGTCGCCGTCAGCCGTCGTCGTCGTCGTTGTTGTTGTTGTTGTTGTCGTCGCCATGGCGAGCAGCTCGTTCACCACACGCACAAACACGTGCAGACAAGGCGACAGCATCGCCAGCGACGCGTCCGTGGCCGTGGCGCAGCGGCTCGCGTGTGTGTCGGTGCCATTGCCTGTCTCCACGAGGCGCACAAGGCTGCGCAGCAGACTCACACACGTCATGAAGGGCAGCGCCAGGCTGTGCAGCATCGTTTGCTGCGCCAGCAGCACAGAAAATGTGTTGTCCTTGTCGCTTACGCGGTGCAGCGGCGTGTGTGCAGCGACGTGCTGCATGTAGACGACAAGCATCGTGAGCAGCACGCGTACACGTGCACACGCGTGTGTCATAGTGTCGCTCGTGTCACCACAATGATGAATGTTGTTGTTGTTCGCATTGCTGTTGCGGTGCTGCGCAATGGTCGTCACGGACTGCTGCAGCTGCTGCAGCTGCCGCTGTACAACCTCGGCGCTTGCACTCCACGCACAACAAAACACATCATGACAGGCCAGCAACGCGAGTGACGGTGCACGCGTGACCGTCACGGCTGCCGTCACTGCCGCGTCCGATGCGAGCCTTGTCGTCGTCGTCGTCGTCTTGGCAAGGGCAGCGTCAAGCGAGGTGGCCGCCGCACAGGCCATCACACTGCACAACTCGTGTGCGAGCACATCGACATCACCGTTGCTCTTGTGCTGCTGCTGCTGTTGCTGGTGCAACACAGCCGAGCGCAGTGTCACGGCAACGTCGCGTGCGAGCGACACAATCGCCTCCGCGCTGCCCTTGTCGTGTGCATCGTTGCATGTGCGTTGCGCATGTCGCTGCACACAGTCGCACATCGTCGTTGTTGTGGCCATGGCTGTGCGAGGCGTGGCTGCCTCGTGACAGCAACAACACAACCGACAACGACAACAACGCAACAACAACGCCAGTGCGACGCCAATGTATGTTGGCGTGTGTGCTGCTGCTGCTGTGGCTTGCCTTGTTACACTGCCGTTGCTGTTGCTGCTGTTGCTCTGGTCGGCGAGCTGCGACGGCGCACGACCACGTCGCAGCATGCTACACAACACAACGCACAAGGCCTGCGCACTCTCGTCACCCACTGCATCGTCTGCCGTGCGCGCACTGTGCACACACGCAACATGGACGTCAGCACCGTACTCATTGCCGTTGCTATTGTTGCCGTTGTTGCTGCTGCTGACAGTATTGTTGCACACGACGCCGTCGACTGCCACTGCAGCATCGCGTACGTTTGCTGACGCTAACGCAGTCGCCTCGTCACGCTCACACGCGTCAGCCGATGCCGTGTACGTGTACACCAGTTCACGCGCCAGGGCGTCGACAGACAACAGCGACGACATTGCCGGTGCGCGCACTGCGTCGTCGCGGCGCAGCAGCAGCAGCAACGGCAGATACAGCAACAGCCAACACAACGCCGACAGTCGCCCGTACACAGCACAGTCTGCAGACACCACGTGCTGCGCTCTCGACGTCGCCGTCGTCGTCGCCGCCTTGGACACGTCGCTCGCGACAGAGGGCATGGTGCACGCGGCGAGTGCGCGCACGATGCGCTTGTGTGCATACTCTGCGAGCCAGTATCGCTGCCACATGCGCTCCTCGCACTGCTCGTGTGCCGTACACGAGCTCTGCGCAGTGCGTGTCACTTCGGCAGGGCCATTGCACACACCCTGTAACAACGCATCGAAGGCGACTGCGACCGTCGACAGCAATGCACACTCATGTCGCTGCAGTGACATGGTCGCCGTGCGCCCTGACAACGATAGCTGCAACGCCGTCGACTGACGTATAAACATAGCAATACTGTGCAATGTGCATCGCAGTCGCGCTCGCAACGCGGCACACACGTATGCACTTGCGGCAGGACGGCAACGCTCACGCGTTGGCTGAACTGACGGCGTTAATGCACACGTCGTCGATGGTCGCCGCTTGACGACAACGAAAGCAGCAGCAGCACTTGTACTCGAGAAGGCAGCAGGCGAGGATGTACGCGTACCGACGACAGGCACCGTCGATAAACCGCACACAACAACAACATGCTCGTGTTGCGTACTGCGTGCCAAGGAAGACGACGATAGCGACATCGCGTCACAGGTGCAGCTGCCATCCTCGTCGCTGTCGCCACTGCTGCTACACAGACTGTGTCCGCTGCAGCGACTGGTACAGCCATAGCCACCGCCATCGTCACCGGCAAACAACGCGCGCGCCGTCAGCGTCGTTTGCGCACACGAGCTGCGTCGTGACGACGGCGACAGAGCGCGATACACACACGCCGCAACCTCGTCGCGGGCACACTGCACGCATGACGTGCGCACATCGCCGTCGTAGCAGGCGTCATAGAGGTTGCGCAAACACTGCAACAACTCGCCGTGGCTCGCGCAACGAGCTGCCATGACAGGCAACCACAACACTACCTACAACAACAACACAACGAGACAAACGAACAATAAAATTTGAAAATTATCAACAAACATACATTCTTTCGGTATAACAAATTGCGTAGTGTGAACGTGTAGTGAACACTAACAAAACACAACTTAGCCTTGCAGAAGTGTACGAGTGCGCGCATGCGGGTCATCAGCTTTCAAGGACTTGTATGGTATTCTCAGCGGTGTGCTTTTGTTGCATGCATGCGTGTCGAGTACACATGCGTGCGTGCGCATGTGGCTGTGAGGGGTGTGTGCATGTGTGAATGTGCAAGTATGTGTGTATACGCGTGTATATGCTACACACTTACATACAGAGATACGTACACACACACGCGATACACACACCGTACACACAGTTTC
>JAKVQF020000891.1:0-67277 GCA_023091115.2 Trypanosomatidae sp. Fi-14 | reverse complement strand
TGTGTGTGTGTGTATGTATGCGCGCGTAGACGCACACGGTTGCGACCGCATGCATCAAATGTATTGTCGTGTAACATCTCTATACATCTTACAGTAACGGCAGCAACCAGCACAACAGCAGCAGTGCATGCCAACATATACATATATATATATATATACATATGCATATGTATGTGCGCGTGCGTGCGTGTGTGCGCTCTTGCTGCTGCGACTGCTGCATCTGCTGTCACAATGTGCATGCATTGCTTGCCTTTTTTGTCTCTGTACATTGTCACGCGTGCACGAACGCCCGACTCGACAGTTGTGTGCGCCGTGTTCATCCTTTCTCCTCCCACTCTTGTGTTTGTGTTTGTGTGCATGTGTGCGCGTGTGTTGTGTGTGCATCGGTGTACAGTCATACATATACATTAGTAGCGCGCTGTTGTGAGCGCATTGGTGTGTGTTAGTGCGAGTAAGTGTCGCTCTGTGCGTGCAAGAGTAACAGCAACAGCGCTGACACACACACACGTACACACGTGCACATCTCGCGCGTTCGCTGGTGTGTGAGTGTGAGTGTTATTGTCGTTGCTTGCGCACACTCGCGTCGGCACGTACGCCGCAGACATGGCGAACAATGCGACACAGTCGCGGCTGAACCCGAACGCTGACCCGTTCACAGGCGCGAACAACGGCAACAGCAATGTTGGCGGTGGTGCGCCCATGTACGGCGAGGGCATGCAGGGCGGTGGTGGTGGCGGCATGTACCCGCGCTCGATGATGCAGCCCATGGGCGGTGGTGGTGGTGGTGGCTACGGCCACGGTGGTGGTGGTGGTGGAGGCTATGATGGTGGCATGCAAGGTGGTGGTGGTGGCTACATGATGGGCCCACGTCACATGGGTGGCGGTGGTGGCGGCAACAATGTTGGCTATGGCATGGGTGGTGGTGGTGGTGGTGGGCCACACTACCAGGGCTATGGTGGGGGTGGTGGTGCACGCATGCAGCCACCGCCACCCGGTGCAGCTGCATACGGCATGCCACCACAGCCCCCACCACCAGGTATGGGCATGCGCGGTGGTGGTGGTGGTGGTGGTGGTGGGGGTCGTCACGGACCAATGCCGATGATGGGCGGCGGTGGTGGTATGCAACAACAGCAACAGCCGCCACCATCACAGCAGCAGCAGCCACCACCACCCATGCCAGGCAACATGGGTGGTGGCAATGGCTACGGTATGCACCCCACCGGCCCACCACCACCGCCCGGCAGCATGGGTGGTGGTGGCGGCAATGCGATGATGGAGCGTGGCAAGGCTGGCGGCGGTATGATGGGTGGTGGCTACGGCGGTGGTGGTGGTGGCATGATGCGCATGCCGCCGCAGCAGCAGCAGCAACAGCAAGGCATGCCGCCGCCACCACTACACATGCAGCAGCAACAGCCACAGCAGCCACCGCCACAACACATGGCAGCAGCACACCATCACGCCTCGGCGGCACAGCAGCAACAGCAAGGGCCACCGTACATGATGGGCCCACCGCCGCCCATGCACCACCAGCAACAGCCACCACCGTCGCAGCAGCAGCAGCAGCAAGGGCCACACATGGGCGGCATGCCGCCGCAGCAACAGCAGCACATGGGCATGCCACCACCGCCACCGCACGTACAGCAGCAGCAAGGGCCACCGATGCCACATCATCTGCAGCAGCCACCGCCGCCGTCGCAGCACATGCCACCGCAGCATATGCAGCGCATGAACATGATGAGCAGCGCGGCGGCAGGCGGCATGCCGCCACCACCGTCGTCGTCGTCACCGGCAGCCGCAGGCGGCGGTGGCGGTGCGGGCAACTACATGTATCGTCAAGGGCTACCCCCACCACCGCCACCGCACCCGCATCACCACCACCAGCCCACGCTGTCCTCGTCGTCGTCCTCGGCGACTACGCCGTCGCTGCCGCCGCAGTCGATGTACCCGCACCACGGCGCCGGCATGCCGCCGCCACCCTCGCAGCACATGATGCACGCACACCACCAGCAGCAGCAGCCACTGCCACCACCACCACTACCGCCACATCAGCAGCAACAGCAGCCTCCGCCAGCCATGACAGCGGCGCTGCCGTCGCCGGCCATGCTAGGCGGTGTCATGGGTGGTGGTGGTGGCGGTACGCTGCTGTCCATTGACGCGACACCACCGCTGTGCGACAGCGGCGTAGCGAGCCTCGCCTCACCGCTGCCCATGTCACCGTCCGCGGTGCTCGCGGACGATGTGGCAGACGCAGCAGTAGCAGCTACGCCAAAGGTCATACTCGTCACAGGCTACAAGCATTCGGGCAAGACGAGTGTAGCCGAGGAGCTGGCGCGGTCGCGGCAGTATGCATACTTGTCGCTCAAGACACGCCGTGTGGTGAGTGCCACGTCACCGCAGCGTCAACAACAGCAGCAGCAACGCGAGCCGCCCGCGACGTGTGATGCGGACGTGGACGCGACACACATGGCGGGCAAAAAGAGCGCGCCGTCGAGCAATAACAACAACAACAAGAGCAGCTATGATGGCGACGAGGACGACAATGGCAACAACAACAACGAGGACGACGATGCCGAGGCGGGCGAGGGCGACGAGAATGACGCCGCCGCAGCAGCAGCCGAGGACGAGGGCGATGCCGAAGATGGCGAGGCCAATGGCGATGACGAGGAGGACGAGGCTGGCGGCGAGAATGACGAGGACGGCGTCATCGAGGGCGACGAGGACGGCGTCGTCGACGAGGACATGGTGGGTGAGGACAACGAGGCGGTGGGCGGCGTCATGCCGTCCTCGCTGCTCGAGTGGCTGGCGCCGCTGCAGCAGCTGCTGCAAGACCACGCGGACGGCACACAGCCGCTGAAGGGCCTTGTCATTGACGACGCCCTCGTGCACAACAAGTTCGAGCCGCACTTTGTCGCCCACGTGCTCGAGCGCGCCGGCCTGCACGTGGACATCCTCGTCGTCGTGACGATGGAGCTGAGCGACCTGACCCGACGCGGGGTGTCGTTTCAGCGTCATTGGGAGCGCTGCGCCCACCCCGAGAGCTTCGAGTTTAGTCAGCAGGTAGAGGAAACGAGCAGCAGCGGCAGCAGCGGCGGCAAGCAAGACGTCGTGGGCGGCGGCGAGGCGGCGAGTGAGGCCGAGGGCGGTGGCGCCGTCGCGATCGCCGTCGTCAACGGCGCCGCGGCGCTCGCCGACGTGGTCGCCGAGGCGGAGCAGGAGGTGCGCGCGGTGGAGGCGGCGAGGCTGCCACCACTGCGTCTGCCCGCGGTGTCGTTCATGCCGCACACACGCCTCGTGACGGACGCGGCGCTCGTCGACGAGGTGCTGGCGGCGCAAACGGCGGCGCTGAAGCTCGGCGAGGACACCTACGGCTTCCCATACGTCGAGCCCAACTACATGCTCGAGTATGTACAGTTTGTGCGCCACGCCCTGCTCTTCCGGCACTACCTCGTGACGCCGTGGATCTGGGGCGACAAGGTTGCCCTGCTCGGCTACGGCAAGCGCGTCTACGTGCACCTGCCCGCGTACCAGGTGCTGTTTGTCTATGACAAGCCGCCCGCGCAGCTGACGAGTCTGCTGCGCGGCGGCGGCAACGACGGCGATGACACGGACGCCGCGCGCAAGTCACGACGCGGTGACAAGGCCAACGACGACAAGGAGGAGGAAGAGGACGAGGCAGCAGCAGCAACAGCAAACGGCAGCGAGCACAGCAGCCGCGCCGCGGCGGCTGGCAAGGTCGACGACGACGACGATGACGATGACGATGACGACGTGGACGACGGCGGTGACGCGGCAGAGGGCGGTGGCAAGCGCGGACGACGTGTGCACTTTAGCCTGGAGGCGGCGATGCTGGACGGCGTGCTGTACATCTCCGACATGATGCTGCTAGGCGGCAAGCTCGGCTCGCAGACACTGCTGTCGGACCGTGTGCAGCGGCTGAACGACACCCTGGGCAGCCTGCCGCGCGACGGCGCGGTGCGGCTGCTGCCGCACTACCCGGTCAACGCCATTGCCGAGTGCATGCGCGCGCACAAGGACGTCGCGCGCGGCGTGCTCTTCATCAACCCCGACGGCATGCTCGCGGGCAACTACGACGGCCGCAACTTTCTCTACCCGTACGAGGAGCAAAAGACGGTGCAGATACGCATCTGGAACGGCCGCCGCGACGCCGCCGCCGACACGTGGACCTTTGACGCGTACGCGCGCGAGAATGACGAGGAGGTGGTGATCACCAGCGCCGATGGCACGCCCATCCCGGTGCGCATCGCCGACGCACAAGTCGACGCGTGCTGCATCAACGACGGCAACATTGTCGAGTGCGTGCTCGAGACGGACACGACGAGCCACAACAACAACAACAATGGCGCACACGGCGGCAAGGGCGGCGGTGGTGGCAAGAAGGCGGCGCGGGCGGCGGCGGCGGCGGCGGCGGCAACAGCGCCGCAGACGTACTTTGCCTTTTGCCGGCGCTGCAGCTGGCAGGTGATGCCGACGACACTGTACTACCAGTCGGCCTTCACGAGCACGCCGGCGTGGCCGACGAAGATGTTCCTCGACGCGTGCGCGGCGATACGGCACGAGAGCGTCACGGAACGCGCCTGAGGCGCGGGCGGAGACGGCATGCGCATCTGCATGCATGTGCGTGTGTGTGTGTGTGTGTGTGTGTGTGTGTGGTTTGACTTGACTAACTGGGACGATGGCTGCGGTGCAAACAAAGTAACGGCGCGAACGACAAAGTCGCGACAGCGACGGCGAGCGAACGAGGCACGCACGCGCCAAAAAAAAGAAGGGACGCAAAGAGCAAAACAACGAAAAGAAGTGGCAAGACGAGAGGACACGCACACATACACACACGCGCGCGCTCGCGGAAAGCGAGGGACAAAGAAGGGCGACGAGGCGCGGGCAACGAGAGAGAGAGGGCAAACGAGCGCGCAGGCGCGATGCGATATGCGCGCGCGCATGTGGCAAGATAAGCGATGTACACCGCTCACACGCACGTCTGTCTGTGTCAATGTGTGCGCGCGTGTGTGTGTATGTCTGCGTCTTTGCTGACTATGCCTTTGCCGACTTGCAAGAGGAAGCAAACAACAAAAAGCACAGCGACAAACAAACAAGCAACAACACAGTCAAAGGCATACGTGCATGTTTTGCAGGCGCCACCTCACGCGCCACCGCCACCACCGCCACCGCCGCCAAACGTGATGTGCATCAGGCGAAACTCGGGGTACGCGCGGAGCTGCGGCGACCCGTGCTCGCGCGCCGCCGCCGCCTCGCCAGCCAGACGCGCGAGCACGCCGCCCTCGCCGCCGCCGCCGCCGCCGCCGCGCTTCTCGCCACCCGCGCGCGACACGCGCGCATTCTCCTTGTCGGTGTCGCGCCGCGCCTCGCCGACGCTGTCGTCGGGCAACGCGTCCATGGCACTGCCGCTGCCGCTGCCGCTGTCGCGGCGCAGCGTGTAGCGGTCGCCGGCGCAGTTGACCACGGCGCGGTGCGTCACCGGCGGCGCGGCGACGACGCTGCCGCGCGCGCGAAAGCGCGCCCCCGTGACGACGTCGCGGCCGTCGCGGACGCGCGCCGCCACATCGGCCGCCACGCCGCCGCGCGCACGCAGCACACGCCGCAGCGCCGCCGCCAGCGGGCGCGACGCCTCGTCGTCGCCGTCGCCGCGCAGCGGCGCGAGCAGCTCGTCAACGGCGCCGACGCTGAAGGCCGACAGCGCTGTGCAACGCGACGCGGCAAAGTCGACGAGCGACGCGAGCAGCAGCGGTGGCGACTCTACCGCCGCGCCGTCGCTGCGGCGCAGCGCGCACGCGATGAGCGCGTCGCCGCGGCTGCGCGGCTGCCGCGCCGCTAGCTCGCCAACGAGGCCGCGCAGCGCTCGCGCGAGGCGGTCGCTGTGCGGGTGCAGGCGGCACTGTCGCACCAGCAGCGCCACCGCGTCGCACGCGCACAGCGCCGCGTCAACGTCGGCACGCCGCAGCAGCGCCAGCTCGACAAGCAGCTCGCAGACGGCCGCGCGGGCGGCGCGTCGCACACACGCCGCCAACGCGCCGCCGCGGCAGCAACGACACGCGTCGTCGCCGCCGTCGTCGCGCAGCAGCGCCGCGAAGCGCGGCAGCCGCGACAGCAACACACACACGGGCGCGCACACGCCCGCAGCAGTCGCCGCCGGCGGCGCGTCATCCTCCTCGCCAACGTCGTCGTCGTCCTCGTACAAGTGCCACGGCGGCAGCAGCGTGCGGCGGGACAGGCGCACCATTTGCGCCAACACGCCCACCGCGGCGTGGCACAGCGGCGCCGCCGCGTCGGCGTCGTCGCCGGCGAGGGCGCGCTCGCAGCTCGCGGCGGCGTCGTCGGCGAGAAGCGCGACCGCGTCGCGCGTGAGCAGCTCGTCGGCGACCGGGCCGGCGCCGCAGCTGCCGCCGCGCAGCACCAGCTCGCGCGCGAGAAAGAAGAGGGCGCCGCCGCGCGCGTCGCCGGCCGCCACGCGCGCGTGCGCGACCAGCTGCCGCGGCAGCCGCGCCGACAGCCACGCGGCGCTGAGGAAGCGCGGCGTCGGGTGCGTCGTTGGCCGCGCCAGCGTCGTCGCCGGCAGGGCGCTGCCGAGCAGAGCGATGACGCACTCGCCGACGCCAACGTAGCGCGCGGCGTTGCGCAGCAGCGGCTGTAGCAGCACCGGCGACAGCGCCGCCGCCACGGCGGCCGTGACGCCCACAAAGTCCGCGTCAAAGGCGGCGAGCAACAGCCGCCGCGCCCGCTCGTGTGTGGCTGGCGTCGTCGTCGTCGCGGTCGCCGTCGCCGCGTCCTCGACGTCGCCGCCGCACGGCGTGGCGAGCAGCCGCAGGCACGCCGGCACAAGCGCCGCAATGAGCTGCCGCCGCAGCGCCGCCGCTGCGGATGCGTCGTCGTCGTCGTCGCCGCCTGCTGCTGCGGAAGTGCACGCGGACAGGTAGTCACACAGCAGCTCGGCCTCCTCGCGCGGCAACACGACACACCGCGCCGCCGCGCCCTCGCCGCCGCCGTCTGCCGCGTCGTCGTCGTCGCCGTCGGCCCGCCACGTCGGCCGCAGCGCCGCCGTCGCCGCCGCCAGCTCGCCGCGGTGCTCGCGCACAAACTCGACCACGTCACGCACCGCCGCGCGCGCCGCATCCGCGCCGCCGACGCCGCCGCGCGCGTCACAGGCGACGAGCGCGCACGCGGCGAACGCGTCATCGCCGCACATGTCGCCCAGCATTGCCCGCCCGGGCGCGGCAAGCACACACACACACGGCGCCTCTGTTGTACACAAGCGCGTTTCACGCACGCGCGTCTACGAGCAGCGGCCGCAAGGGGCAGCACAAGATTGACGCGCAAGCAGACACACACACACACACACACACACACACACGAGCGAGCAACGCAAACGTCACAGCAGATGGCAAAAAGCAGATTGCGTGCGCGTCGGCGCCGACGTCGCTACCACCAGTCGCGCTCGCGGCTGTCGCTGCGCGGTCGTGGTGGTGCCGGCGGCGGCTGCCGGCCGCGGCGTTGCTGTTGTTGTGGTGGCCGCCACGCGCGCGCCCGCGGCAGCGCCGCGTGCGACGGCGCGGCTGCGTCCTCGCCGCCGTCGCTGTCCACCGCGCGCGCCGCTGCCACGAACCACGGCAGCACCACACGCGGCGGCGGCGGCGGCGGCGGCGCGTGGGCGCGCACGCGAACGTCAAACGCAAAGCGACCGCGCCGCGCCAGCGGCAGGGGCGACGACGGCGCAGGCGACGCGCAGCCACGCGAGCACACGCCAGCGCCTTCCTCGCGCTTGCCGTCGTCGCCAGCGGCCGCCGGCGGCGTCGCGCACCTCGCCGCCGTTTCGGCCTCGCCAGTGGCGTTGCCGCCGCTTGCCGCCGCCACATCGTCGCCCGCGGGCGCGTCAAGGGCGCGCAAGTCGGCGAGAAAGGCGTCAAACGACGGCGTCGCCACCGCGGCGGCGGCCGTTGTCGCTGTGACGGCGGGCGTGCTCGCCGCCGCCGCCGCCGCCGCGCCGCGCACGAACACCTCGCAGCCGACAAGGCGCGGGACGCTGACGTGGACGACGACGTCGTCGACCAACGAGCCGCGCGGCAGCACAAACGCGTACTCGACAACCGCCTCGCCGCCGGCGTCGGCCGCCGCGGGCACGTCGACGAGGCGGCGGAGCAGCACAATGTCGAGCGCAACGTGGCCGACGAGCAGCAGCCGCTGCTGCCGCGACGTGGTCGCCGCGCCGCCGCCGGCGTCGTCGTCGTCGTTGCCGCGCGCGCGCGCAAACGTCAGGCGCACCACCCACGAACGCGACGCCGCGGCCGGCACAAGCGCCACCGCGCAGGGCAACAGCGCCGCCGCACAGCGACGCAGCACCGCGCCAAACGGCGGCACGCGACCGCACACCATCTCGAGCCGGCACGACGGCGCGGCACACAGCGACGCCGCGTCGACGTAGCCGGCGTCGCGCAGGCGCTGCGCCGTTGCCGCGCTAACGCCGCGCAGTTGCCGCAGCCACGCTGCATGCGACGGAGGCGGTGGTGGCGTTGCCGTCGTTGTCGCGCACTCGTCCGGCCACACGCGCCGCTGCACGCAGCGCAGCAGCACATCGCTGTGCCGCGACAGCGAATACGACGACGGCGTCGACAGCGCCGCCGCGTGGCACAAAAACGCCGCGAGGCGCGGCACGAGCGCCCACACGCGCAGCATGTCGTTGCGCAGCGACACGTCAGCGACGGGCAGCTGCAGCACATACGCCTGCACGAGCAGATACGGCTTGTGCCAGTTCTCGTTGACGGCGCGACGAGCAACAGACGCCGCCGACAGCATCGTGCGGCGCCCGCGCTTGTGACCGACAACGCCGCCGTCGTCCTTGTCGTCGCCCGCCGTTGCCATGTGCAAGGGCAGCGGCACGAGGCGATGCAGCGCGTTTAGCGGACCACGGTCGCCAAGGCGCAGCCGCGCGTCCGCGAACTCGGCGCTGCGACTGAGCAACGCCAGCGTGCTCGCGAAGGTGTGGCGTGGCGACGACGACGCCGTTGCGGTCGTCCGCCTCGCTGCGCACTCGACAAAGAGACGCACCGTGTCGTACAGGATGTACAGTCGTGACATGCACCGCCCGAGCGGCGTGCAGTCGAGCAGCGTGCTCGCCGTCACGCGCGTCAACGCCGCGTCGCGCGTCGCGCCGTCGTCGTCGTCGCCATCGTCTGCGTATCTCTGTTGCAATGTGATGCAGCCCACCCGCGCGAGCGCGTCAAGCACGCGTGTCATGAGCCGCTGTGCATAGTCCTCGGCGTCAAACACGTTACACTCTTGTTGTTGTTGCTGCGGCTGCGCTGTCGTTGTCGTCGCTGCCGTCGCCTCGGCGAGGCGCACGCCATAGTGCTGCGGGCACCGCCGCAGTCTCTGCCACAGAAACGTCGTGCGCAGCCACGCCAGCGCCGAGGCGAGATCGTGCACCGTCCGCAGCGCCACCTCGGCGTTGACGTGCTCGATGAGGTGCACGTGCAGACGGCTCTCCAGCGCCGCGGCCGCCGCAACAGCGGCGGCGTCGCCGTTGACGCGACGACGCACGCCACCGCCGCCGTCGTTGTCGCCCGCGTCGCTCTGCGCAAGCGACGCGTAGCGCGGCGCCGCCGCCTCGGTCGTCAGCACGAGCGCCACCCCCGCGTCGTCGAGGCCGGGCCGACCCGCACGGCCGCACATTTGTGTCACCTCAGAGAGCGCATAGTGCTGCTGCTGCTGCTGCGACGTCTGCGCGCCCCCGCCGGCGGCGCGGCCGTCGCCAAAGATCGCCGTGCCCTTGACAAGCACGAGGTGCGCAGGCAAGTTTACACCGAGGGCAAGCGTCGTCGTCGTGCACAGCACCGCCACCCGCTGCGCACGGAAGAGATGCTCGACGAGGGCCCTGTCGTGCCGCGTCATCGCGGCGTGGTGGAAGGCCACCCCGAGCAGCAGACACGCGCGCAGCTGACGGTCGCCCGCGCGCGCCGCCGCCGCGCGCACCTCGGGCGATGGCGCGAGCTGCGCGGCGCGGCCGTCGCGCGTGGCGGCGGCGACGAGGTCGGCGACGAGCTGCTGCGCCGTCGCCACGCTCGCGCGCCGCGACAGACAAAACACGAGCGTCGGCCGCCCCGCGCTGTACTGCCGCAGCAGGCCGAGCAGCTTGTACGACAAGAAGCGGTCAAAGGCGAAGGCGCTGCGGCCGTCGTGCGCGTACGCGAGCACGCGCACGCGCAGCGGCACCGGCCTGTCGGCGCTGCTGAACGTGTACACGTGCGCGCGCGACACGTGCAGCCACGCGGCGAAGTCGTCCACGTTGGGCAGTGTGCCGCTCGCGGCGATGATGCGCAGCGCCGTTGTTGTTGTTGTTGCTGTTGCTGTTGTTGTTGTCGACTGGACCGCCATCATGCGACTGACAACAGCCTCGAGCACCGCGCCACGGTCCTCGTCGACCGTATGCACCTCATCGAGCAGCAGCAGCGCCACCGCAGACACGACGACGCGCGCCGCGCTCTGGACACGACACCGCCGCGTGATGCTGTCCCACCGCTCAGGCGTCGCAATGACAATGTCCGCCGCCGCCACACGCTGCAGCGAGGCGTCGGCGTCGTACACGCCCGTCACCGTCGCTTGCGTTGTTGCCGCTGCTGCTCTTCGTGTCGTCTGTGCGGCATCTGTGCCACGCGAGTGGCGCGGTGCGACGGCCGCGCCGTCCGCGTCGTCTTCTGCCTCTGCCTCTTCGTCCTCGTCACTGTCGTCGTCGTTGTCGTTGTCCTGCACTGCCGCGTCACCCGTCTCGAGGACGACGTGCAGTGGCGCAAAGAGTGTGCGCCAGTGCGTATACTTTTCCTGCGCCAGAGCCTTGATGGGGCACACATACACCGCCTTGGCCTGCAACGGCCACGTCGCCGCCGCCGCTGCTGCTGCTGTTGCTGTCGTCTCACGAGCAGCGACATTTGCACAGTGCGACAGTCGGGTGGCAAACAGGCGCAGCATCGCCGCCTCCATCAGCAGCGTCTTGCCACTGCCCGTCGGCGCCGCCACGAGCACACTTGCGTCACTGTGCAACACCGTCGGCAGCACCGTTGCCTGCACGCGCGTCAGCGTACGATAGGGCAGCCGTCGCCGCAGCAGCGCCTCGACGTCCACTGCACTGTTGCCGTCATGCCTGCCCGCATGCATCACTGCATCACGTGCACGTGTGTGACAGAGAGTGTGTCTGTGTGTCTGTGTGTGTGTGTATGTGTGAGTGACAGGGCAATGACCATGCTGCAGATGCACATACGCACATGCACACATGCGTTCCGATGCACAAACATGTATGTATGTGTGATGTGTAATGTGACATCTCTGCACCATCTCTTTTGTTGTGCTCGCTTATTTGTTGTGTTTGTGTGCGTGCGTGCACGTCACGCCGACGCCGCCGCCGCCGTGTGTTGCGGAAAGAAGAGCACACTGCAGCCACGGCTGTCGTCAAAGCACTGCAGTGGCGCAAACGTTGTCACGAGCACACCCTCGAGCACGCCCTCGCCACACCGCTGCGCTTCTGTGCCTTCTTGTTGCTGTTGTTGCTGTTGTTGTTGCCGTAGCAACAGTGGCCATAGTCCGTCTGTGCGCACATTCTCGAGCACGGCGACGCCGTTGCTCAGGAGGGCGCCGTGCACGTGATCGACAATCGGCGACGCCGTCGCCGCGTCCACCGAGGGCGTGTCCACGGCGAGCAGCAGCAGCTGCGGAAAGCGCGCGCACAGATAGTGCACCGCGTCACGTGTGCAATAGGCAAAGTTGTCACGCCACACGTCACCGCCCTCGCCGTCCGTGTCGCTGCCGTGGCTGTGTGTGATGAGCAGCAAACGATGCAGCGGTCGCGCACCACTGCGCACGTCGTGCGGCAGTCGCTGCAGTGCGCGCTGCAGCAATGCGACACCAATGGCACGTGACGACGCCGCGCCGTCGCCGTCGCCGCCGTTGTCGTCAAGCTCGCGACGCAGGTCGAGCACCGTGACGTCGCCAGTGTAGTGTGCATTGCTGTACTCGCCGACGTGGCTGTCATGGCAAAAGTGCGCAGGGCTGTCGGCGTGCGTGCCGGCGTGCGAGTTGGTGACGAGCACCACACGATCCGTCACGCGGCACGGCCCCGCCGTCGAGCTCGAGCAGTTGACGGTGCATGACAGACATCGTGTCTGCAGCCACGCTGCCGTCGCCGTGCGGGCCGCGGGTGTGCAACAACAACAACAACACGAGCAACGACTGTTGTTGTCTTGTCTGTTACTGGCATGCTCGCTAGCATGAAGCACACAACGGCACAGCAGCGACGTCGGCTGCGCTGCTTGTGTGCGACGATGCCATGCACTACACACTGCCCACGACAACAGCGCAGTGCTCACACTGCCCAGCAGTCGCAGCAGCAGCAGCAACAGCGCTCGTCGTCGTCGCCGCGCAAACGCAGCGAGGACGACAACGCATGCGACATCAGCAGCCACAAGCAGACCTGCCGCAGCGAGCAGACCTGCTGTGCGTCGCCTTTCCATTGCTGCTCCTGTTGCTGCTGTCGTCGTGTTGCTGCTCTTGACAGCGTCGCCGTCCTCGTCGTTTGTGTCGCGTGGCAGGAGGCGCAGTAGCTGCAGAGGTGTGTACACGCGGCGGGTGCGCGACAGGCCAGGGAAGCTGCCACGCGCACAACGTGGGTGCATTGTCAAGTCGACACCAGCGCAGTAGTCACGACACAGCTGCAACGTGCAGACGCTCTTGCTACTGCTGCTGCTGCTGCCACTGCTCTTTGTGTGTTGCTCGTCAGCACTGCACAGACTGTCGCGCCACGCGCGCACCTTGGCGTCGGCGCACGCGAGTGCGCCACGCGGCGCCATCGTTGCCACATGTAACGTCATGAGCACTATACATATATGTGTGTGTGTCTGTGTACGTATGTGAGAAGGTGTCTGTTTGTGCAAAGCAGAAGCGAGCATTGTGTGTATGCACGTGCACAGTGACGGTCGCTGTGTGCAGCTGCCGCGTGCACCTTGCACATTGCACGTGTGTGCACGCGCATGCATGTACGCGTACGCTATACAATCACGTCTACGAGCAACACACACACACACGCACACATACGCACACACATGCACACACACACACGTCGCGTGACGTCGTCTACTTGCCTGGCAGTAGATGTGGCGGGCTCTGCATGCGCACCTGACCAATGCGACCGCCAAACGTTGCCTGCGGGTAGCACACACGGCATGCACTCCACTGCGGTATGGTGCCGTCATCGAGCTGACGCCCACGCGCGTCGTGTATTGAAAGCTTCGCGTAGCCAATGCTCGGGTGCGTCGTCACGCGCAGCAGCAGCAGACGTGGTGTCACACGCCCGCGACTCGGACTGCCCTTGTCACGGCTGTTGCTGTTGCTGTTGCTGTTGCTGTTGCCATAGTCTTGTGGCACAATCCACAAGTGTGAGTAGTCATTCAGTCGACCGCGCTGCCACGTCTGCAGTGTGGCGCCAACACCGACACCGACAGCCACCCAATCGCCCGCGTCATCGATGCTGAGTGACCACTGCACACAAACAGACCTGCGCAGCGCACAAGGCTGCTGCTGTTGCTGCTGCTGTTGTTGTTGTTGTTGCAGCCAGCCAATGCGCGCAGGTCGTGCTGCGCCGTCCGCTGACGCACTTGTGCCGCTTCTGCCGCCATTGCCGTTGTTGCTCGTGCTGCTCGTCAGCAACTCGTGTAGCGGGTAGTCGAACAAGACGGTGCCACTCGACCCTGGTACAGCAGCAGCAGCAGCAGCAGCAGCAGCAGTAGCAGACGACACAGCCCGGTGACGAGGGTAGCTGCAACGGTCGTCATCGTCGTCGTCCTCGCCATCGCGGTTGCTGTCATCGTCGTCATCGTTGTCGTTGCCGTCGTCTTTGTTACTGTTGTTGTTGTTGTCACTGTTGCTCATGACGTCGTTGACGCTGCGGCGCTGACGCAGTGGCGTCTGCACATGAGCACGTCGTCGTCGTGGCGACGGCACGAGTGCCGCGGCGGTGGCTGTCGCTGCGCTGCCGCCGTGTCGCAGCAAACGCGACACCGACTGCGCCGCGGCAGCTGTCGCTGTCCTGCTTGTTGCGGTTGTTGCGGCGGGTGTGCATCGCGCGTGTGCACTCGCTGCGCGTGTGCTGTCGCCATACTGCCGCAGCATCGGTGACGCGGTGCGACGTGCTGTCATCGCAGCAGCACTCGCCGTTGTCGACGTCGCCGCCGCACCACCGCGCAGCATCGATGTCACGGTATCGTCTTGTCGACGCTGTTGTTGTTGTTGTCGTCGTTGTTGTCGCCGCTGCACCACCGCCGCGGCTACACTCCCATGACAGTCTTCGCTGCTGCCATTGCTGCCACACACGTGTAGCTGCTGCAGCGCCGACATGATCGTCTCGAGGTGCGGCACACAGCGCACACCCGCCATGGGCAGCGTCAACGCATCACGCGAGAAGGGCAGCGATGCAGCAGATGACGGCGATGAGGAGGCGGTCGCCGTGTCGAGGGCCTCGGCGACGGTGGCGAGCTGCATCGCGTACAGTGGCGGCGCTGCCTTGTCACTGTTGCCGCTGCCGCTGCCGCTGTCGTTGTTGCCATGTTGCGCGTGCTCGCTCGCCGCACGCAGCAGCTGCAGCTTCTCATCGAGCGCGAGTATGCCGCGTGCGACACCGCTCGCCGCGTAATTGTACTCGGCCTCACACGCCTCAACACACTCGTCACACTTCGCCGTCACGGCGGCACGCAGCAGAGCGAACTGTCTGCGCAGTGCGCGCAGCTGATGCGCCTTCAGCCGCTGCAGCCGCTGATGCTGTCGCACCGATAGCTCGGCGTCGCGCTGCGCCTCGCGCGTGAGTCGCGCCAGGCGCTCCTGCACACGCTGCCGCGCCTCACTGCCGCTGCGCATGACGTCCTGCAGGACGACGCACTGACGCGTGTCGCGGTGTTGGGCGGCGGCGCAGGCGGCGCAGACGAACTCGCGCGCGGCGCTGTCGAACAGGTCGAGTGGGCGGTAGTGCACTCGGCAGCGTGGTGCGGCGTGCGGTGACGTGTACGGCGTCCAGCGCACGTGCGCCGCGAGCACCGCGCGAACGTGACGTGCGGGTCGGGCAAAGAGAAGGGCGCTGCGATCAAGCACAAAGCAGCTCGTCACGTCGTCATCGTCATCATCGTCGCTGTCGCTGTCGCTTGCGTCGTCGTCATCGTCCTCGTCCTCCTCTTTCGCTGCTCTGCGACGAGGCTCGCGGCCATGTGGGCCGCTCCGCGTCGACATCGTCGTCGTCTTGCCGCCGCTGCCATTGCCTCTGCCGCTGCTCTGCTGCTGCTGCTGCTGCTGCTCTTGTCGTCGTCGCCGTCGCTGCCGCCGTGCCGCGACCGCCTGTGACAGCAGCTGCTGTGCCTCGTGCTCATTGCTGGCGAAGATCATCTTGCTTGGTTGTGCAGTGTACAAGATAACAGGCAGGTCAAGCGCGTCAGCAGCAGCCGCCGCAGCAGCAGACGACGACGATGTGACAGCAGTTGCAGGCGTGCCATCGCCTGGCTGCAGATGCAGTTGCGGGTAGAGCAACGAGGTGGGCACACTGCCCTTGGAGACGACATAGATGCTGCCCTCTGCCGTGGCGTCGCCGTCACCCGCGTCGTCGTCGAGCAGGCGGAAGTGACGCAGCTTGTTGACGATGCCATAGTGCTGTTGTGGCGCGACGAGGCGCTGCAGCTCGCGGGCGTAGGCAACAACGCGTCGACGCCGTTGCTCACGCAGCTGTGCTGCTGTTGTTGCTGCTCTCGACAACGACCTGCCCTGTGTGGGCGACGGCACAGACGACGATGGCAGCGGCGGTGGTGGTGGCAGCGCGTGTGCACTGCCCTTGCCATTGTTGTTGCCGTTGTTACTCGTCTTGTCGCCAATGGCAGACGACTGCGGCAATGCGCGTTGCGCTGCCGCCGCCACGGCCGCCACATCATCCTCGTCGTCGTCGTTGCCGTCACTGCTGCCCTCGCCGTGTGTGCGCCGTCGTCGCTGCCGCTGCCGCTCTTCGCGTTGTCGTAGGCCACTGCGTGTGTCGCGCTGATCGCTGATGCTGCGGCGAGAATGACGCGCACGCCGTGACTGTCGCCGTGACAGCGTCCGCCCCGCCCCCTCCGCCTCGCTGTCATCATCGTCGTCGTCGTCGTTGTGTGTGCTGCGGCGTACACGACGACGACGACGCAGACGACGCGAAGGGCTGCGCTCGCTGCCATCGTCGTCGTCCTCGCCGCTGCTGCTGCTCGCCACGTCGCGGTCGTGGCTCGTGTGTGCTGCCTTCATTCTCGTCTTCTTCTTGTTGTCCTCGTCGTCATCGACATCGACTGCGGCGGTGGCAAAGGACGACGAGGAGCGTCGTTGTCGTGGCTGCGTCTGCTGCCGTCGTGCCGGCGTGGCGGTTGACGACAGCGCCGGCGGCTGTGCCGTGTTCTCCTGCATGCGCACCGTTGACGACAGTGCCGAGGAGCGCGCACTCTGCAGCTGCACATCACTCGCTGCCGCACTCGCACCCGTCGCAGGTCGTGCTGCTGTTGCTGCTGCTGCTGTTGCTGCACCGTCGTGCTTGTCGTTGCTGCCACTGTCTTCGCGAAACGCAATGCTCATCTCGCGTGGCGACTGCAGTTGCTGCGAGGACAGTGGCGGTGCAGCAGCGGCAGTCGCGCTCGTGCCGGCCTGATGCGGCGATGACGTGGGTGTCTGCTCTACATGAAACGCAATGTCATCGTCATCGTCATCGTCATGCTTGTTGTTGTTGTTGCTGTTCGGCTGCTCAAAGTGCGTGTGGTCGACAACGTCGAAGCGCAGGGGCGTCTCGGGACGCGGCGACACACGCGGCGACGTCGATGACGGCTGCGCAACTGCTCCTCCTCCTGTTGTTGTTGTTGGCGGTGGTGGTGCTACGCTGTGCTGTGGTGTCGGTGTGGCTGGTCGCGAGTTGCGTGGTGCAGGCGGCGGAGTGTGTGCTGCTGCGGCCGCGGGGGTGGCAATGGCTGGCGCACTCTTTGCTGGTGACGACGCGGTCATCTGTGGTGCTGCCATCAGCCCCTGCTGCTGCTGCTGCAGCTGCTGTAGTGACGGTGGTGGTCGCGTCAGTGTCGGTGTGACGGGTCGGCTCGTCGTCGACGCCGCCGCTGCCGTCGCTGCGGGCGCGCCGGCGGTGACGGCGACGCGATGCAGTTGTGCTGTGCTGCTCGCCGGTGATGTCAAGCGCGAGAGTGGCGGGGTGGCGACGGCGGTGCTACCTGCGCGCAGCGCTGCAGGTGACGCTGCGGGCGGTGGCGGATGCTGTTGTTGTGGCTGCGGGAAACGTTGCTGCTGTTGCTGTTGTTGTTGTTGTTGCGGCGAGGGTGTGCGCATGGCAAGCTTGACAGCCGTGCCGGGTGGTGGTGGCCCATGCAGCACAATCTTTGCGCCCGGCGGGGGCGGACCGTGTATGCGCTTGACACCGGCAGGCATGCGTGGTGCCTCGGGGCTCGGTGTGCGCAGCGCGCCACCGCCCGGCACCATCATCATGCCATTGGCCGCGTGCTGTTGCTGCTGCTGCCGAGGCGACGAGGGACGCGCGGGCAGCATGCGTTGCGGCAATGGCGTGCCTTGCTGCTGTTGTTGTTGCGGCTGTGGCGGTGGTGACGCACGCATCATCGCCATCTGCTGTTGTTGTTGCAACTGCAGCGGCAGCGGTGGTGGCGTCCTGCTCGCCGCACGCATCATCGCCGCCGCAGGTGGCTGTGCCGTCACTGGCGACTGCGCGTACTGCGCACCTGGTGGTGGTGGTGGTGCGGCCATCATGACCTTTGCGTTTGGTGGCAGCTTGACACCCATCTTGACACGCACAGCGCCCGGCGGCAACGGCATGGGCGCGACCGCCACCGTCGGCTGCTGCTGCTGTTGCTGCTGCGGTGGTGGCGGCGGTTGCTGTGTCGTTGCCGTTGTCAATGTCGACGAGCTGTTTGCACGTGTCACTTGTTGCTGCTGCTGCTGTTGCTGTTGTTGCTGCTGCTGTTGCTGCTGTTGTTGCTGCTGCTCTTGCTCGCGTTGTGCCGCGTCGACGCGTGCAACGTGCGTGCGCAGGTGCTTCAGCAGCGCCATGTCGCAGACACGCGACGCAGCGTTGCTTGTCTATCTGTCGTGTGTTGTGTGTCGGATGCACTTGAGCAAACGTTGGCTACTCTATGCTGTGCAAGAACAAGCGCAGTGCACGTCATAGTAGGCATACACGATCACGACAAAGACAGTACAACACACGAGTGCATACACGTGCACACGTACGCATGCATGCACAGACACACTTGCGCTATGCACGGCCGTCTACTACACCCCACCACCGCGCGCGGTCGCGTCGCCAACTGCGCTGCCAGCAAGGCTACCAGCAGCGCCAGCACCCGCCACCACACCACCATCGCTGATGCCACCGACGCCGTCATTGCCGTACTCGCCATCATCGCCATCGTCGTCGTCGAGCACGGGCACCTCCTCGTACGTCGCGACGCCGTCGATCATCGACAGCGTCTCGTTCATCAGCGCCTGCGGGCTCACCGCGGCGCGCACTTGCGCGACCGTCTCGGCCATGCGCCCCATGGCGGCGACGTGCCGCGTCATCGGCGTCTGCGCACGCACCGCAAACGCCCGCGCGCTCTCGGCCCACGCGCAGTGCTCGCTGACGTGCGCGAGGTGTGTGGCGTGCAGGCGAGCCTCGTCGACGGCGGCGCCAATGAGCTGCGGCATCGCACGACGGCCATTGACACGCATAAACTCCTCCTTGACAAAGTTGACGTCAAGTGGCTCGTGCGTCACCTGCGTCGCCGTCCACAGCGTACCATGTGTGCGCATGAGCTGATGGAACATGCTCGTCTGCGCTAGCCGGCGTGCGTACAGGTCGTTCATTTTTGTTCGTCACAAACACACACACACACACACAAACAGACGCACTGCCGTCTACACGACCACGCATGACAATGTCAAGACACAATGTGTATGTGTGCATATGTATGCACACACACAGACAGAGAAGCAACAGTGCATATAGTCGATGCGATACGGTGTAGTCGTTATGTTGTGGCGCTGTCCTTGCTGCTGCTACTGCTGCTCGTCGTCTTTATCTTGTCGGGTGTGAGGCCGATGCTGTCAAGCTGCTCGACACCGACAAGAGTGATGCCTGCCTTGCGTAGTGCAGCCTCTTGCGTCATTGCCTCCGCGCCATCGTCGTCGGTGGCGGCCGTTTTGTACGACGGCCGTGCCGTGATGACGCCCGAGCCGGCAATGCGCATCGTCGACGAGTTGTCGTACACAACCATTCGCACCTCATAGTACACAAAGAGGAAGATCGACAGGAACGTCAGCTTGTACAGCGTCCAGCTCCAGTCCTGGTTGTAGCCAAAGATGTCGAAGATGGGCGTCGAGCTGCGCGCCGCAAACGCATTCGCGTGCCAGTGCGGCTTGTCAGGCTGTAGTGTGTCGAGTTTGCTGTAGTCCTGAAGGCGTGGGTCGGTGAGGGTGCGTATGCCAGCAGAAACGTCCGTGTACGGCTTCGGCGGCATGGGTGTGCGCGGCTTGCGCGTTAGCAGTCGTCGCAGCCACTTGACACTGCTGCCGCTGCTGCTGCCTTTGCTGCTCATCGCGAGTACGCTACTTGTCTCACCTGCACAAGTCACACACCAGCACACACACATATACGCAGGTATACAAGACAGCGATCGTCAAGGGCGCACAACGGACGCATACACATGCATCTACACACGCTCGCACAGGTGTCTGCGTGTGTACATATGTGTGCACACACACACATACACACACACACACACACATGCACACGCAGGCGCACATGCTCACCTTTCGCGGTCGTCGCTCTTCTCTTCTATGTATCTTCTACACACACACACGCACACAGACATGCACATGTCTGTTAAATCCACGCCATCCACCAAATGTACATCTCTGACAGGTTCTCGAGCGCCGACGAGTGGCTGATCAGCTTCGCGACTTGGCCCTCGACGTTGAGTGCAAGCGTGTCATACTCGCGTGGGCGACTGTACAAGTCAAGGAAGCCGTCCAGCCGCCGCGACACGCGGTGAATGAGCGCACGCGGGTCAACGCCGTCACCACGACGTCGCCCACCGCCCTCGACCGCCGCCGCCGCCGTCGTCGTCTTGCCGCTGTCGTGGGCCGTGGCGGCGGCGTGGCGGCCACGCTCGCCCCACTCGACGAGCGGATCGTGCAGCAGCGTCTCAATGACGCTCATGACGGCGTGCTTGTTCGCCGCCAAGCACCGCAGCGTCACGACGCAGTCGGCGCGAAACGGCCCGTCCGCGCCAAGCACCCCCATCGCGTCGACAAGGTTCTGCGTCAGACGGAAGCGCACCCGCTCGGGCACCTCCAGGGCCTCGCCCTTGTCGAACATGCAGGCAAAGTCAACATGCAGCACCTCACCGCACGCGCCGTCGAGCATGACATTCTCGCCGTGCCGGTCGCCCAAGCCAACGACGTGTCCGGCAATGCTCCACAGCGCCGTCGACTGGGCAAAGCGCCGCCGCGCCGCATACCACTGCGCGCTGTCGGCAAAGCGCTGCACAAGCCACTGATGCAGCACCGGCGGTGCGGCGGGCAGGATGTGCTCGACCAGCAGGCTCATGCGCGTCATCGCCTTGCTCTCGACCTTGGCATACCACTCCTTGACGCGTGTCAAGCTGACACCGCTGCCGTCGAGTGCGTAGCACTGCGTCACCACACTGCGCAGTGTGCTCAGGTTGTTGACCCACTCGATGATGGCGCAGTCGTCGGTGAGCGCGGCAATGGCGTAGCGGCGCAGCGAGTAGCGCCTGCGCCGTGCATCGGCGTCGCACAGGAACAGCGTGTTCATCAGGCCGGCAACTTCCATCATGCGAATGTCTTTGCGCGGCTCGTCCTTGGACTTGCACAAGAAGGACACGCAGTCGCCCTCGTTGCTGTGCACCCAAATGCGCTTCGGCCGCTGCAGCGAGCTCATAATCTCAACGCGGTCGTCGAAGCGGCCAAAGGTTGGCGCCGTAGGAAAGACGTTCGCGTCGCCACCGCCGCCATCATCGTCGTTGTCGTCGTTGTCCTTGTCACTGCTGTTGTCGAGTGCCTGTGGGGCGTGGTGGGCGCTCGTCACCGTCGCGGTGGCAACGCGCGGTGTCAAGTTGTGCATGATGGGCAGGAGCAGTCGCGCCGTTGGCAACATGGCAGCGATGCGCTGTATGAACGGCTGTCGCGTCAGTCGCGTGGACGTGTTATTGTTGCCGCCACTGCTGCTGCTGTTGTTGCTGTTACTCGCCGTGCCCGTCAGCGTCGACGCGGGACAGTTGCACAGCTCAATCAGTGACGTAAACAGGTCAAAGGCGTGCTCGAGGCACGTCATGTAGGCCTTGTCGAGTGCCGCAAAGGGCGCCAGTATGCGCTGCTTCGCCACCTGCTCCCGCTCCTTCTGCTTGCTAAACGCAATAGGCAGCACCATCCACAGGCACGGCTGCGGGTAGTGCGTCATGAGGTCAACAACGACGCGCGTCACAATCGCGACAACGTCGCCGCGTGCGTGGCCAAGCCGCGAGAGCAGCTGCGGCAACGCCGTGACGAGCAGTCGCGGTGCAATGCGTGCACCACGCTCGCCCAGCAACAGATTCTCAATCAGCGCATTCATGCGTCGCAGCACACGCTCCGCATGCACTGCCACCGTGCTACCGCCACCAACACTGTTGCTGTTATTGTTGCTGCTGCAGCCGCCATTCGTCGACGAGGCGCACACGCTCGCGAGTGTGGCGGTGCTGTCAAGCCACAGCGTCAGCATGCGCGGCAGTGACACACACAGCGTGTCGGTGCCAAGCAGCAGTGCCTGACCATAGTGCTGTGTCGCCTTGAGTGCATACTGCCGCGTCCACTGCACCACGTCTGCGTGCACATTGTGCGTCATTGTCGCACTTGGCTGCTGCTGCTGTTGTTGTTGTTGCTGCTGCTCGACAAGCGACGCCGTTGTCGGCGCCACACCGCGTCGTGCCGTGACGTCGGCGCTGTTGCGGTGTAGACTGTACAGGTGATCGTAAAAGAGGCCGAGCTGATGGTGCGCCGCCGTCGAGGCGTGCAGGCCGAGGGCGTGCTCGTATGCGGCAATGACCTCGTTCGGGTTCTGCGTCCCACATTCGACTTGCCACGTCGTCAGCAGCACCTGCAGATGCGCACGCACTGCACTCGGCAACGCCGTGTTGCGCTGCTGCACTTGTGCAAAGTCAATAGCATGACGTGGCGAGTGCACATCGTGCAGCAGCTCGGCCACGAGTGTGTAGTAGTGCGCAGGCAAGGCGCGAGTGCTGCTGTTGTTGCTGCTGTTGTTGTCATATTCGACTTGTCGCGCCACGCACAGCGCCGCCTCGTGCAGGCCAGCCTGTCGCAGCAACATCGCGTGCTGCAGCCGCGTCTCGGCAGCCTCGGCGTGCATGCCAAGGCAGCCGTACAACACGCGGTGGAGTGAGAGCAGCGGCTCGCGTGCGTCGAGGGTGGCGTCCGTGTATGACAGTCGCCGCGACAGCGCAGCCGCAATACGCCGCCGACACGCATCGTCGCACACGTCAGCGCTGCCGCTGCCGCGTGCGGTGCTGGCCGTCGTGTTGGCCGTGCTCTCTGTCGTGTTGCTAATGTCAAACGCAAGAGCACACGCACCACCACCGCCACTACTGTTGCCGCCATTGTCCTTGTTGCTACCACCGCTACGACGACAATGACGGCTACCAGGCGAACGCTGCTGCTCTTGCTGACGCCGTGACGCAAGCACGTCTGCCGTCACGAGCTCAACGTCGGCGAGTGCGTGCAGGTGCACGACGTGGCTGTACGCCTGCGCGTAGCCCTCACGGCACGCCACACGCAGCAGCGACGCCAAGCGCATGCGCTGTGCTGCACAACACACCGCCACATCGTCGACAGCAATGCCGCGGTCGTGCTCGTGTAGCAGCCAAGACACACAACGTACAACGGGCTCAGCGAGGCTCACGACCGGCAGTGCCGTGGTCGCTGCTGTTGCTGCTGCTGCTGTGCTGCCACGGCCGTCATTGTCGCTTGTGTGTATGCGCTCCCACTCGCCCAGGCGCCACGCGGCCTCGTTGGCGTACAGCTGCAACGTTGCCTGGCAGCACGCGTGTGTTGTCGTGCCGCTCTGCGTCGGTGCCGCCACACCACAGCTGCTGCTGATGCTGCTGCTGCTGTTCTTGTCACACGCGCCATTCGTTGTGTTGCCGCCGTCGTGCACGGCGTGTTGTTGCGCACGCGCCAGCAGCGATGTCGCATAGTGTGACATGAGGTGCAGCTGGCCAAGCTTGTGCATGCAGCGCAGCGCGATGAGCTGATGTGCGGTGCTGTCGGGCCGATGCTGCAGCACCCCTTCGCAGTTGTGCAGAGCAAGCTGCCAGTCACCGTTGCTCTCGAGCGACGCCGCCGCGTCGGCCGCGGCTGTCGCGGCATGGCGCGTGCGACGGCGATGCATGCTGTGCGCCGAGTCGCGGTCGTCAAGGGCGGCAAACAGGCGCTGCAGCGGCAGCCGCGACGCGCTCGTGCCGTTGCCGTCATCCGCATCGTCCACCGTCTTGCCATCCTTGTTGTTGTTGCTGTTGTCTGCGTCGGACACGCGTGGCAGTCGCCGCTGTGCCTCGAGCACGCGCAGAGCGCGCATGTAGCTGCCCACCACCATCGCCGCGAGTGCCCGCTGCCGCCACGACACCATCGCCACAAAGCGGCCATAGCGCTCCGCTAGCTTTGCGCAGTGCTGCTCCGTCGTCTCCGTCGCACTCGTCGTGCTGCCATGGTTGTTGTTGCTGCTGTTGCTGTGCTGCTCACGCGAGCGTCGTGTGACGGCGCGTAGCAGCAGTCGCCAGCGCAGCTGCTCAACGTCCTCGAGCAAGTGCAGTGCGTACTGCACGTGCTCGTCAACAGCGTGGGCGGCGGCGGCGTCGCTGCTGTGCGCCGAGGACGTCGCCACACTCGCCGCCGCGTCGTCGTTGTCGTTGTCGTCATTGCCCTTTGTGTCGCGTAGGTTGGCCGTTGCCACCGCAAACACCGTCTGCAGCTCGAGCGCCACGTCACGCAGCGCCGTCGCGCTGCTGCTCGTGCGCCCGTCATCGTTGTCGCCGCCTGCGCTCTTCTTCTTGTTATTGTTGACAACCGCGTCGCCCCCGTCACCGTCGCCGCCAGCGTCGTCGTCGTCCTCGCGCGCCAGCAGGTGGGCGAGCATGTAGGGCAGCAAGAACGCCATGAGCACCGCATCACGCTTCGCCACGTTGCGCAGCGCCGCGACAACGTCGGCGAATGTGCCGCGACAGTGTGCGGCAACATTGCAGAAGAGCGCGAACAGCCACGTCGCGTATGGCATGCCTGGCCGGTACGCGGGACTGTGTCGCGTCGTCTGCTGCACCACCACCGTCGTGTACGTGGTCGTCGTGAAGCCGGCAAGCATCTGACGCGACTGCGCACTCAGCCCACTCCACCACGCGTAGCGCTGCAGCTCGTCGACGCTGAGCACCTGCTCCGCACGCAGTGCGATGCCATCGCTGCGCTGTCGCTCCTTGTTCGCAAAGATGCGGAGCAGCTCCTGCACCGCATACGCGGCGCGGTCATGCATGACAGGATCGGCCGTGTTGCTCAGCGCGCGTGTGCAGTACACCCCGAGCAGCGTCTGCGCCAAGGTGGACCAGTGCAGCACCGTCTCCATGTCAAGGTGATAGCCGCCGCCAGCACCCACCGTGGTGCTGCTGTGCGCATCGACAAGGTCGTGTGCACAGACGCTAACGTTGCTGTTGCTGCTGTTGCTGCTGCTGTTGTTGCTGCGCGGGGCGACGGCGCCGAGCATGCCTACGCAACACAACACATGCTGCACCGCCGCCTCGTCCTCGCCGTGCAGCTCACGTGCGCAGCGCAGCAGCGTTGTCATGAGCGTCGGCGCAGCCGCCGCGGCGGCGCGCGTCATGGCGAGGCGCGCGTCGACGCTGGCGTGGCAAAGGTAGTCGTACAGCGCACGCACAAACACCGCCTTGCACTTGCGCGAGCTGCTCTGCATGACGGCGCAGAAGCTCGCCACAAGCACATCGGCGTGCGCCGTCGCCGCCGTCTGTGAGCTGCAGCACACGTCATGGCTGCCCGTCACATCGAGCAGTGCCGTCTTGTGGTCATGACCGCCTTGTTGCTGCTGCTGCTCTGCGCCAGCGGCCGCTGCGGCAGCATCGCGCTCATGCAGCTGCTTGACGTGCGCGATGAGCGCATTCGTCTGCGACAGCACGTGCAGGTAGGATTGCCAGAAGAGCGCCTGTCGCGTCTTGTCGTACAGTCGCGTCATTGCCGCGTACAGCAACGTCATGCTCACCTGCACTCGTGTGTCTGTTGTCGCTGCTGCTGCCGCTGTTGTTGTTGTTGGCGGCGGTGGTGGCAAAAGCGCAGCACTCGTCACGCTGCGCGTGGCGAGCTCGAGGCTGAGCAGGTCGACTGCCATCGCGGGCGCGTGCTGACGCACATAGTCGTCGCTGCAATTGTACACGAGCGCGCGCCACACCACACACACCTCGTACAACACATGCGTCGACGACACATCATCATCACCACTGCTGCTGCTGCTGCTGCATACATCGAGCATCGCCGACAGCTTCGCTGCCATCATCGTCGCGTGCTCGCCGAGAAAGCAGACGAGCGAGGCGAGGCCGAGCAGCCAGCGGCGCAGCGCCGTCGTCGACACGACAGGCAACATGACAGACACCGCAGCAGCAGCGACTGCTGCTGTTGTTGTTGCGTCGTTGTTGTTATTGCTGCTGCCTCCGCGCTGCTGCTGCTGCTGCTGCCGTTGCTGCTGTTCGTGTCGCTGCTGCAGCGTGCGCAGGCACATGCGTCGGCTGACGCTGTCGAGGACATCAAACGCGACGCGTGCGACGGCCTGGCTCGCCATGGCCGGTGACAGCGGTGTGCGCAACGCCTGCAACACGCCGCTCTGCGACGGCGCACACTCGCGCAGTGCCGCGGCGCGTTGCAGTGCGGCAGTGAAGCGGGCAAAGGCGGTCGCGTCCAGTGGTGCACCGCCGTCACCACTCGTCTCACCAGTAGCAGCGGCTGGCGCTGCCGAGTGTGCTGTCGTTGCTGCCGCTGCTGCTGCCGCTGCTGCTGCCGCCAGCTGCGCGTCCGCCTCGAGCGACAGTACGTGCAACACGACCGCGGCGAGTGTGTGGTGCATCAGCTCCGGCAACGCAGTCAGCGGGCGATGCGCGTAGCGCATAACCATGTCGAGCGCAGCCAGCTGGCGTGTGGCGGGTGCATCGCTGTATGTGTACAACACATACGCCGTCATGGCAGCAAAGCCAACACTACGCAGCTCCGTCGCGCCAAGCAACGCGCACAGACACTCGTGACGACAACGTAGCTGCTGCTGCTGCGGCACTGCCTCATCGCTGTTGTCATTGTTGTTGTTGTCAGCCGTGTCAGTGACGGCGACGCGACCACGCTGCACGACGGTGCGTCGTGACGACACAGACGACTGCTGCTGTAGTTTGCCTCCTCGCCGTGCTGTTGCATCACTCGACGACGACAGCAGCACACACGGCGCGAGCAGCACGTCGAGCGAGTGTGTCACGAGTGCGCGCACATCGACGCCCTCGAGGGCGCACAACGCGCACAGCAACGTCGCCTTGCCCGTCACAAGCACGGCAACATCACTGCCGCCATCATCACCGCCGCTGTCGTCCTTGCCTTCACGGCACAGCTCCTCGCTCGTCATGTTCACGCTGTGCAGCGCGGCGAGTGCGACGGGCGCACACAACACCGCAGCCTCCGCATCACGCGTGCACATGTTGTGGCACGTACACACAAAACGACACACCTCACGACGCCAGCGCGTGTGCGCTGCGTCCTGCCCATGCACCGCCATTGCACGCGCAGCAGCAACAAGCGCCGCATCGTTACTGCTGCTGCTGCCGTTGTTGTTGTTGACGTCGTCGTCGTTGTCATTGTCGTCAGTATTGTCGTACAAGCTGCACCAGCCATGCGTGAACACCATGTGCATACAGTGCAGCCAACGCACAAACAGTTGCTGCTGCTGCTGTTGCTGCTGTAATGACGTCGGTGCAGCGTCTGCACACGCAGTCGTCGTCGTCGTGTCGCTGTCCTTGACGTCGTCGCCGCTGTCCTCGCGTTGCTGCCGCAACTGCAGCGCTTGTGTCCATTGTCGAACATACGAGTAGCTGCTGCCCTTGTCGTTCTCGCTGTTGTCGTGACCGAGTTTGCGGCTGACGGCGAGCGCAACATACGCACGCGTCGCTGTCGCCTCGTCCTCGTCGTCATCAATGTCCTCGTCGTGTGCTCCTGCCATGTCGCCGTGTAGCGTCTGTGCATCTTTTTCTTCGCGTTGTTGTTGTTGCTGCAACGACAGTAGGAGTGCGTCTGCGTCATGACAATGTGGCACGCACGCCGCGAGCACACAGAGCAAGCGATACGCGGCCGTGTACAGCGCACGCGGCAGCCGTCGTGCTTGCTGCTGCTGTGGTTGCTGCTGTTGCAGCAGTCGCACAAGCAGAGCAAGCAGGCGCGCTTGCTCGTCCATCAGCGACGAGGCAATGTTCGTCGTGGCAGCGTTGTGTGACAGCGGATCGCATGCGTGGCCGTCGTCGCGTGCGTGTAGCGCCGTCACCGTTGCTGTGGCGACCGTGTTCGTCATCGACGTAGACAAACCGTGCCGCGCAGTCGGCCGCGTGCTGTCGTGCTGTGGCGACGGCGGTGGCGGCGATGAGGAGGGCAGCAGCAGCGGCAGCAGCAGTGCGTGCAGCTGCACGTCGGTCAGCGTCACCAGCAGTGCGTGCAGCAGCAGCTCGCCGACAAGCGACCTTGTCACCGCGTCCGCGTTGTTGTTGTTGTCGGTAGCGACGTTGCTGTGCAGTGCGCTGCTGCTGCTGCAGCTCGCGAGCAGTGCGCGCAGCTCATGCATTACACCCACCACGACAGCGCTACTGTCACATCGGCTGTTGCTCGTGCTGCCGTTGCCTTCGGTGCTGCGTGTGGCTGTCGCGGTCGTCATCAGCGACAGCGTCGAGCTCGTGCACGATGACGTGTGCACGGCGCGTGTCGCGTAGCCATCGTGCATGTGCGCCGCTGTCATCATCGTCTTTGCACATTCGCTGCCGCTGCTGTTGTTGTTGTTGTTGTTGCCACTACTACTACTACTGCTGCTGCTCGCAGTCGCCATCACCGCTCGCGCGGCCGCGTGCACACGCTGCTGCACGCCACGCGCAACGCCAATGCACCGCGACAGCGACACCGCATCGCCGTCGCCCTTGACATGTGTCGCATCGTGCATAGGCAGCAACGTACTCGCGCAGTGTGTTGTTGCTGTCGTCGCTGCCGATGTTGTCGCTGCACAGCACGTGTACACTGTCGATACGAGCAGCGCACGCAGCGCACACGCGTCGTGTGTGGCCGTCGACGGTGCGTGCTGCTGCGCCGTCGTCATCGTCGCCATCGCGGCGGCAGCAGAGGCGGCGACGCGCACGACGTCGCTCACGCGTTGCGGCGTCAGCAACAGCCACGCACTGCTGCTACGCGCTGTCCGCGACTGCAGCTGCGCGCAGCTACGCAACAGCGTCGTCAGCGCCACGAGCAGTCGCTCACGCAGACGCTGTGCTGTCGTCGTGTCCGTGTCGTTGTTGCTGTCGACGTGTGTGTGCCACATTGCTAGCACGTCATCCACGGCCGCGGCGAGGCGCGATGGCACGTCAGACGCGCCAACAACGTCGTCGGTCTTGTCGTCCTCTTCGCTACAGTTGTTGTTGTTGACGTCGACGCCGTTGTTTGTGTATGCAACGCCGCGTGCGACACATCGAGCACGCACCGCTGTGACAGCAGTGCGGTACGTCAGGCAGGCCAGCACATTCGCCGCAATAACAGCACCCGCACCACGAGCAACAGCAGTAGCGGCGTCACTGCTGTTGTTGTAACTGCTCTTGTTGTTGTTGTTGTTGTTGTTGTTGTTAACGCCATCGCAGGCAGACAGCGCAACCTCGGCAGCGTGCTGCAGCGATGCAACGACGTACGCGCGCGGTAGCAACGAGAGCAGCCGCGGCAGCGCATCGAGCACGCACGCGCCGCCGTCGCGCCGTGCGCACGTTGCGTGTCGCAGCCACCAGCGCACATGTGGTCGACATCGCAGCAGACGCGGCAGGTAGCGTCGCGCGAGCTGCACACGTTGTGCGGCGAGCTGTACGCGCTGCTGCACAGCCGCGTCGACGTCACTGCTCGTGTCATTGTCACACGGCGCAGTCGATGCGTGCGCGCACTGCACGAGCAGACGCAGTAGCAGCCTCCATACACGCACGCGCATCATGTCCTCGACGTCGCTCACGCCGCAGTCGCCCTCACCGTCGTCGTTGTCGTCGCTGTCAATACATGGCAACGTAGCCAATGACCAATCGAGCAAGAGCTGCAGCACCTCCTCGAGTATGTACGCGGCGCACATGCTTGCTGTTGCTGCTCTTGTTGTGGCTGCCGCACTCGTCAGCCACTGCAGCAGGTGTACATGCCACGCTGGTGACGCCGCCACGACGATCGTCACGCCGGTGCGCGTCATGTGCGACAGCACACGCACCACAGCCAACAGCACGCACGGCGCGTGTGCTGCTGTCAGCAGGCCACGCTGCAGCAGCTGCAGCAGCAACGCCCCACCACAATGCCACACCGACTGCGCCGCGGCAATCGCCTCGTGCGTGTGTGCATCCGCCGCGTCGTCGCGCGGACGCTTGCGCGTGTGCGGCACCGCCGTCTGCGCCTTGTGCTGCAGCCAAGCGAACATAGACGACGATGACGACGATGACGAGGACGATGATGACAACAACAGCGCGTCGAGCGGTGCGGCGAGCACGTCGCAGACAAAGCGCACGAGGCCGTCGAGCCGTGACGGCGACAGCGCACAGGCGAGCGCGTCGTCGCTCAGCAGCTGCAGCAGCTGCTGCAGCACATGCAGCAAGCCGTACGCAGTGCACACCACCTCGTATGTGTTGCGTGCTGCCAGCACGCAGCTGTACAAGTCTGCCGCGCTCGTGGCGCCGCCTGTTGACGCCCATGCCGCAGTAGTGCCAGCAGCATCGGACGACGACGTAGACGTAGTCATCTGCGGCTGCTGCTGCTGATGTTGTGGCGCTGCTGCGGCGGCGGACGTTGACGGTGGTGGCAAGACGCTGCTGTTGCTGTTGCTGTCGTCACCGAGGCAGCGCAGCGTTCTTGTCGACATCGCGTCGTCGTACACCTCACTGCCGGCGACGTATGCGTGTGTGTCCTGCGCTGCCGACGAGGACGACAGCGCAGCAGCAGACCACAGCGGCGATGTGCTGGCAGCAGCCGTCACGTACGCGACGAGTGATATGCAATGCACACCGTAGCGTGACGCTCGCCACGCGGGCAGGAACGCTGCGGCTATTGTCATTGTTGTGCTGCTGCTGCTGGACACACTGCTACTGATGTTGCTGTTGCATAACGGCACAAAGGCAGCAAGTGCACTGTCATCGTCGTCATCATCGTTGTTGTCCGCCACGTCACTGCTGCCGCTGCCGTCGCTGCCGTCGCTGCGCAGCAATGCATCGAGCAGAGCAGACAACACACGCGCATCACACGCGTGCAGCGCGCAGAGGGCAAAGCGCAGCGTGTCAAGAAAGCGCGTCGTGTGCGCCGACGACGACGGTGCAGGGTCGGCGAGGGTGGGCAGCAGTGTAAGCAGCGTGACGCAGCCATGCAACAGAGCAGCAGGCAATGCCGCTGTCATGCGTAGCACCGCCGCGTACAACCGCGCCGCCAGCCGCACGTGGTGCACGTCGCGCAGTGTGTCGCCGGTGCGGTAGCGTTGTATGCTGCGCGACATGGCCGTGTCCTGCGCAGACGACGAGGGCGAGGACGACAACGTCGGCGACCAGGCAGCCTCGCAGGAGGCGAGCAGCAGCAGCGGCCGCAGCTCACACAGCAGCGACCACAGCGATGTGCGAAACGCTGGCGACGTCGTCGACAGCATCGACAGTGGCGACGATGGTTGTGCTGCTGTTGTCATCGCATGTTGCTGTTGCTGCTGTTGTGCCCACGTGGCTGTGCTGCGTTCGAGCTGACGCTGCAGTGCGGCGGCGCGGTGGCCAATGTCCTTCAGGCAGTCCTGTATGGAGCCATACTGTTGTTGCTGCTCATAGTGGCAGTTGTCATGTTGTTGCTGCTGCTCTCGCTGACGCTGTTGTGGGCAAACGACTGTACTCGCCTCGTCCACCTCGTGCAGCACCGCCGACTCACCGCGTACGCTGATGCGACTGTTGCTGCCCGATCGCAGCAGACTGGTCGTTGCTGGCCGCGTCACGGGCATTGCAACAGCCGCAAGTGCGCAACTGTGTGTATATAACGTAAGTACAATCGTCGTTCTGTGTCTGTGTGTGTGTGTGTGTGTGACAAAACTATACGCAGCGTGTGTGTCACACACGCTACACGTGTCTGTCTTACTGACTCTATGTATGCGCCTCTTCTTCTCGTGTCTAGCTGTGTTATGTGTGCTTTGTGTTATGTGATGTTACGTGTCTATGTACTCCTCTGCTGCGCCTTCTTGTGTGTGTGGTGTGTTGTAACGTGTTAGTGATCTTATTGGATGTTTGCTTGTTGTCTGTGTACAGTACGTTACGATGATGATAATAATGATAACGTCACAATGTCGCTAAACACACACACGCACACATACACACGGTGTGTCTTGTCTTGCACAACGCGTATGTGTGTATGTATGTGCTGTGCGTCGTCTCGTGCGTGCAAACGTGTACACATACACGTCTGTCACACACACAAACAACACACACTCGCGCGATCGTCTGTTGCACAGCCAAGCAACAAGAGCGCAGTAAAACAAGAAAAGACACATCAACACAGCATGCATACATGCAGCAGAAGCGTGAGTGTGCGTGCGTGTGTGTACACTTGTCTGCTGTCATGTGCACAATGATACATGCACACATGTCGTGCGCACATGTGTGTTTGTGTTTGTGTGTGTAGGTCTACTTTACAACAGCAGCGCCGTGATCTTGTCAATGACGTCGTCATTCTCGTCCATCAGCTGTCGCAGCTGTCGCACCGTCTCGACTTGTCGCCGCAGTGCCACTTCGAGCGCGTCAGCCGACAAGGACGACGCCGTTGTTTGCTTTGCTTGCGCAGGCGACTGTCGCAGCTCCTGCCACATCTCCGCCACACTCTGCCCTTCCTCGGCGACACTGCGGCCGTCGTCGAGGTGCAGATTGATCGCGTAGCCAGCGAGCTTGTCACGGAATGCACTCCCCGCCAGCAGCGCCGCCGCCTTCTGCGCCGCCGTCGTCGACGTCGCTGTCGTTTTCGCCTTTGCTGCACTGCCCGAGGCGACTTTGTCTGACGCCGTCGTCGTCGCCGCTGCTGCCGTCGCTGCTGCCGCCGCTGTCGTTTGTTGCTGTTGTTGTTGTTGTTGTTGCTGTTGTTGTTGCTGTTGTTGTTGCTGCTGTTGTTGTTGCTTGTCTTGTTGTGCGGCGCCCACAGCCATGGCAATGTACTGCAGCAACACATTCGTCTTCTCGGGCTCCGCGCCCGCGACCACCTTGCGCGCACTGACGTCAATCTTGACGCCCAGCAAGCCGCTGACGTAGTCACGCAGCGTGCGCACAAACGCCATCTTCTGCTCCTTGCTCGTAATCGCCTCGACGTCGCGCAGCTCGGCCGGGAGGACGTGCGTGTACGCGTCAAAGCGTGCGTTGATCGCCGTCACGAGCGCATGTAGGAAGCGAAACGGCGGCCGTTGCAGTAGCTTGGTCGTCAGCGTCGGTGACGGCAGCTGCAGCGGCGCAAACGCCTGCACCGTTGCGGACCAGTAGTCTACAGCAGGAGTCGCGCTGGGTGTCGGTGACGCCATGGCGTCCTCGCCGCGTGACTCGGCCAGCCTGTCGTTTTTGCTCTCCGTCGGTGACAACATACTGTCAGTGTGATCTGAAGAGAAACGTGTGCGTGTGTGCGTGTGTGTGTGTGCGTATGTGTTTGTGTAAGAGAGAGAGACAGGTAAGAACAACGAGCACATGACGTCGCATAGACAAGTCCTTGCACCCGAGCCGCGCGTCGCGCCACCTCCTCTTCGCCCACACCGCGTGTACACACACACACACAGACACACACATACATACACATGCGTTAGCCGTCTTTGTTCGTGTCGTTATGCTCGTTGCCGCCATGTTGCTGTGGCTGCGGTGTGTCGTCGCCACCACGGCCGCCGTCACTCGCGTGACTGCCACTCGCGATCTGATCTTGTCCTGTCAGCTGCTTGTACTCGCCTAGCCGACGCGTCTCGTCAGGCATGCCGAGCAACGCGCTGACGGAAAAGTGGCTGCTCAGTCGCCGCTGTTGCTGCTTCGGCAGCAGTCGATTGACCGTCGCGTCGTGGGCGACGGGCAGGAACAGCGTGCTCGCGCCGACGCCGAGCAGCTTCGCTGACATGTTGCGCACCGCCACGTGCGTGTCGTGGTGCCGCACCGACAGCCACGACCGCAGCTCGGGGTTCTCGCGCGTCAGGTAGGTCATCTCGCGCAGCTTGTTGATCATGGCGCACAGGCTAAAGGGCGCGTCGGCGCCAAGCCAGTGCTCCTGCACCGCCTCGAGTGGCGTGTAGTGCGGGTAGACGCGGTCCTCGACACCGAGCCAGCCCTTCACGGCGTGCACCACGCCCACGTCCTCGCTGACGGGCATCTTGCTCGTGCGCAGCAGCTGCGAGGCGCGGTAAAAGTCACGCAGCGGTCGCGCGAGCAGACGACGCAGTGCGCGCAGCACAATGTAACTGAAGCCGTGTGCCGACATCGCCACCGTGTACGTCCCCTCGGGGTCGTGGTAGTCGAGCTCGCTGTACTCGGGCTCCATGAGGGCGGGGTGGTAGCTCCACATGCTCGCCCCCTCCGCGGCGGCCGCCGCTTCATACTCGTCCATGTCGTACTTGCGCTCGTACACATTGTAGTGCTGCGGTGGTCGAAAGGCGAGTGTGATGTCCGACGTGTACCGCGCACGCTTGCGCACCGCCACATCGCGCATGCAGCCTTGTCCATCGTCGAAGCGTATGGTGCGGTGTACATCGGCTCGCCCAAGGCAGCTGCCAATCGCGGCGAGCAGGTCCGTTAGCCCCTCCGACACGCTCACGTCATTGCGCGCCTGCCACACGCAGTCGCGCGTCGCGCTCGCCTTGTCGGTGAAGAAGAAGCGCATCGTGTACACCTCCTCGGGCCGGTGTGCGTCGACGTCAATGACGCAGTCAAGACACTCAATCTCCTCACCGAGCTGCCGCCACGTCAAGTGTCGTGGCGTCTTGCGAAACTTGTGCACAAACATCAGCGTGCGCCGCCAGCGCGCCTCCTCGTCGTACGACACTACCGCCGTCTCCTCCTCCTCTGCTGCGGCTGCTGCAACGGCATCGTCGCCGTCGTCGTTGCCCGCGTCGAGCGTGTCGCCGTCGCCCTGCTTGGCCGCCGCCGCCGATGACCGCCGTCGTGTGCCGCCGCGTGCAATGACGTCGCTCTCCACTTCGTCAATGCGGCGAAAGTCGACGGTGCGCTGTTGCACATCGACCACGTCGTGCACAGACCACAGCCCCGTCGCACGCAGCGGACCAGAATCGACAGTCATCGGCCCATCCTCTGGCTTCGCCGCCGTTGCTGTCGTCGTCGTCGTCGTCGTCGTGACGGTGGCCGTTGTCGTGGCTGTTGTCACGGCACTGCTGCTACTGCTGCTGCTGCTGCAATGCGCAGTGCTCGCGCTGTCATGTGCGGCATGCACATCTGTCGACGAGGACGAGGAGGCTGCAGCGGCGGGTGCACATGGGCGCAAGACGATGCGCGACGTCGGCGGCACGTGCACACTCGTGCTGCCGCTGCTGCTGTTGCCTTTGTTGCTGCTCTTCTTGTTATTGTCCTCGTCGCTTGTACTCACATGACGTCGTGTGCAGCGCAGCACGGACGCTACACACGAGGCAACACGGCCATGTTGCACTCGTGCAAAGCACGGCTGCTGTTGCTGCTGACACAACAACAAACGCAAACGTGTGTGCACACTACGCATCGTCGGTGCGCATGCACGCACACGTGCGTTGCCGTCAATGCGACGTTACTACACATGTGTGTGTGTGTGTGTGTGTGTGTGTGCGCAAGCGACAGCCATGCACAGCATGCTTGCACATGCACCAACATATACGTATACACATACACACGTGCGTTTGTGTGACGAGTAGACAAACAATGCATGCACGTCATTGCCGCGTTGCATCGTCACGCTCGCATTGCCCCGCACATGTTGTCGTGCGCGTGTGCGTGCTGGCTACGAAAAGGATGCCGGTGAGCGCGACACTGACACATGTCGGTGTCGCAGCAGCGAGCGAGAGCGTGTGCCGAGTGTGACAATGGGCAGCACAATACACACCGCGAGCAGGAACAGGCCGACGACGTAGCCCGACCATGACACATGCATCGAGTTGCATATTTCATTGTGCAATACGCAGTTTAGCATGTCGACAGTAGGCGGCTGTGCATGCAGCAGGCAAACAAACTGACAGACGCACACACATACACATACACATATACATACACACACACACACACTGTATGTCACCTTGACAAGCAAACAAGACAGCGTGGGCAAAAGCGGCCACGCACACAGGCACATGCACCGTCGATACACCACAGTGCATTGCATGCTTACTCGACTGTTACAGCCACCTTGCGACGGTGATGTTGTACTACTGCTGTTGCCGCTGCTGCTGCTGTGACGGCTGGTCCTGCTGCAGCTTCATCAGCAGCGACTGCACACGGCTCGCGAGCACCGGCTGGCCCTTGCGTGTGCGCTTTGTGTACAGCGCGTTGCGCGCACGACGTGCCTGCACGTGTGTCTCGCGCGCCTGTGCACGTGCCTGCTGCGCGGCGGCCGCGGCGGCCCGCTCGCGCGCGCGCTGCCGCGACGCCGCCTCAGCGGCGGTGACGGCCGTCGGTGTCGTGTGCTGCTGCTGCCGCTGCAGCAGCTGCGTCACTGTCGTCGCGGCATACTTGCGCTTCAGATTGTACTTGCGCTTCTTCTTCTCATTGTTTGTCAGGCTCTGGTCGTGGTCGACGAGCTCGAGCTGCTGGGCCAGCTGCTGCGCGGCAGCTGCGCGTGCGCTGTCGTACTCCTGCAGCCGCGTCGAGGCAACGCCCTCGCGTGCGCACAGCCGCCGGTACGCCTCCATGCGCGCTCGCTCGGCGTCCTTGGTGCGACGACCCTCGTCGAGGTAGCCTTTGCGCACCTTCTTGTTGAACGACGCCTGTCGCTCCGCGCGAAAGGCGTGCGCGCGACGCCGCGGTGCCGCGTCACTCGTCATTGTGTGCGTGTGCGTGTGTATGAGTGTGTGTATGGGGGTGTGTCAGTGTATACCTGTGCTTGCTAGCTACGCGTACAGGGCAACGCATACACTTTGTGATCAGGTGTGCGTGTGTGTGTGTGTACAGCACATACGTTTACACGCACGCATGCATACATACACGAACGCGTACATATACACATGTGTGTGTGCGTGTGTATCGTCTATGCATGTCGTGTCATTTTGTGTTGACGCTGTTGTTGCTGCTGTGCTGCCCGTGCGGTGCTCACGAGTATGCGCAGCAGTCGCGTTGGCACGGCATCACAGCGGTATGGTCGATTGCGTGGCACGGCGAGGTAGTGGCTATTGTCTGTGAGCTCGCACAACGACTGTACACGGCTGCCCGTGGGTGTGTACAAGACAGCAGTCGCTGACACACAACGCAACGATGACGACGATGAGGAGGCTGCTGCTGCTTGTGCGACAACGTCAGCGACGCTGTGACAGCCTGACGTCACGCGCACGCGCAGTGGCGCAATGTCTGTGCCGCCATCCTCGTCGTCGTCCGTGACGATGCTGCCGTCCTTGTGCGCATCACTGTCGCCGTCGCAGACTGGCCAAACGTATACGCACACATCACTACGACGCACGTGCGCCATCATCGACGGCGCCGCGCAGTCGCGCTGCCGCGTTGTCGTTGTCACGTCATCGTCATCATATGTCAAGTGCCGGCGCAGTGGTGCGGTAGCTACTGTTGCAGCAACAACAGCAGGCTGATCGTGTGCCATGGTCGAGCTGCTGTTGCTGCTGCCATTGTCGTCGTTGTCGTGTGCAACACGTGACGACAAGTGCCGCAGCGGCGGTGGTGGTGGCACTGCTGTACGTGTGTGCAACATGACAGCAGCATCGTCAGGCAAATAGAGCAAGCCATGCAGCGGCACAGCTGCGACGCGCCTGTGGCGACGCGTCGGTAGGGCGCACGTGCTGTTGTCGTCGTCACTGCTGCTGTCATGCTCTTGCTGCTCACTGTTATCGTCTGCCGTCTTTGCGGCTGTTGTTGTGAGTGGCGTGACGGGTGGCACCGTCGTGTGTGTCAGCAGCCACTGCTGCAGCTCTTGCCCCATGTGCAGCCACTCATGCCACAACAACGTGTACAGGCGACGCGCCAGTGCCGCGTCATCGTCGCTGCTCGCGCGCAGTGCACACAGCAGCGCCTTGCCGTGACGCCGCAGTTGCACCACATGCGCATACACTTCTTGCGGCACGTCCGCCATCCATGTGCACACACACACACAGAGACGCTCATGTCATGCATATATATATATATATATATATATTTATATTTATACATACACATATGTGCAGCAGCAGCAGCAACAATGCAGTGTAAGAGCACGTTTGCAGATGCACATGTACACACAGACGCATGCTTGTGCGCGAACGTGTGTGTGTGTGTGTGCTTGTCAAGTTATGTAAGTCGCTAACGGCAAGACATGTGCGACACGTCGCCGTGTGTGTGTGTTGTTGTTGTTGTTTTGTTTGTATGCGTAGTGGGCGTGTGTGTGTGTTTGTATGCGTGTATGCACACATGCACATTGTTGTGTGTATATATATATATATGTGTGTGTGTGTGTGTGAAGATACGGCGTCGCTTATGCTAACGTTGCGCCGCCCTACGTCACATACGCCTACTACACAGCTGTTATCATCGTCGCCGACACAAAACAGCCGTCGTCGTCCTTCTCGTCTTTTGTGTTGTATATATATGTATATGTACGTGTGTGTGTGTGTGTGGCTGTGTGTGCGTGTGTGTGCCAGCGTCACGCAGCGGCAGTCGACGCCTCCATCGTCGCAGCCGTCGCGGTGGCGCTCGTCGACGTGTCGCCTTGCTTGTCGCTCTCGCTGCTACTGCCCTCGCTGCCGTCGTCGCCGGGGCGTGGTGGGCGTGGTGGACGCGGTCCGAGGATGGCGGCAATGTCGTCCTTGCTCAGCTCCTTGCGCTCGAGCAGCATCTCGGCAAGCTGCGCGTGCTGCTCCTTGTGTGCCCGCAACGTCTGCTCCGTCGCCGTGTACGCGGCCGCCACCAGCTCGCGCGCCTCTTGCTCCACCTTCGCGTGCAGCTCCTCGGACCACGTCATCCACGCACGGCCGTCATTGCGGTCATTCGGCCGAAACGCCAACTGCCCAATGCGCTTCGACATGCCGTACTTCAGCAGCTGCTCCATCGCCAGCCGTGTCGCGCGCTGCAGGTCGTCCATCGCGCCGGTCGAGATGTCGTGCTCGAAGATGCGCTCGGCGACGCGGCCGCCCATGAGCACGCAGAGCTGCGAGAAGAGGAACTCGTCCGTGTGCGGCTCCATCGCCTCGTCTTGCACTTGCTGCGTGTAGCCGCCTGCGCGGCCGCGTGGTATGATCGACATCTTGATCACATCCTTCTGCAGCGGACTACGCCACGCCATGATGCAGTGGCCCACCTCGTGGTACGCCGTGCGCCGCAGCGACTTGTCGCTCATGCGCTGCCGGTGCTTCTTGCCAATGAGCACGTCGTCAATGCTCTCCTGCAGCGTTGGCAACGGCACCACCTCGACGCCGGCGGCTGCCGCGATGAGGGCGGCCTCGTTGACAATCGTCGCAATCTGCGCCGGCGTCACGCCGGGTGTGCGGTCGGCGAGCTGCTCGGCATAGGCGCGGTTGCTTACACCGGGCACCACCGGCACCTGCGTCACCTCGTGCGTCGTCACGGCAGCAGCACCAGCAGCAGTAGCATTCGGCGTTGTCGCCGTCGTGCTCGCATCGCTGCTGCTCGTCGATGACGTTGTTGCTGTTGTTGCTGTTGTTGTTGACGTCGATGTCTTTGCCGCGTCTGCGCCACTGCCACTACCACTGTTGCTGCTGCCGTCAGCCGCCTCATCTGGCTTGCTGCGACGCGCAAACGTCTGCACACGCGGCCGACACGCCGCATCGCCCGTCACGACCTTGCCAAGGTAGTGCTCGAAGAGCTCGATGCGTGCCTGCTTATCTGGCATGGGTATGTTGACCTTGCGGTCAAAGCGGCCCTCGCGCAGCAGGGCCTTGTCAATCGCCTCGGGGTAGTTGGTCGCCGCAATGACGACAATCGCCTCGTTGCTCGTCAGCCCGTCAAGCTCGGCGAGCAGCTGATTGATCGTGCGGTTCTCTTCGCTGCTGCCACCGCCCCCGCCGCCGCCCATGGAGCGGCCGCCGGCGTTGCGTGAGCCAATCGCGTCAATCTCGTCAATGAACACGACACACGGCGCACACGCCTTGGCCTCGGCAAAGAGCTCGCGCACCCGCTTTGGCCCGCTGCCGCCAAAGATCTCAATAAAGTCGGCACCGCTGCACGTCAGGAACGGCGTGCTCGCCTCACCGGCGACGGCGCGCGCGATGAGCGTCTTGCCTGTGCCGGGGCTGCCCGTGAGCAGGCAGCCCTTGGGCAGACGCGCGCCCAGCCGTGTAAACTTGCCAGGGTCCTTGAGGAAGTCGACGTATTGCTTCAGGTCGTCCTTGGCCTCGGGGATGCCAATGACGTCCTTGAACGTCGTGCCCTTGACCTCGGTGCGGTACACCTTCGCCTTCATCGGGTTCATCATGTCCGACAGCCAGCTCGCCGGATTCGACGCGGCACTCGGCTTCTTGCCTGCTGCTGCTGCACCGCCGGCTGCACCGCCGGCTGCTGCGGCTGCCGAGGCGGCGGCGCTGCTCATTGCCTGCATGTACTTGCGGCGCACATACCAGATGGGGAGAACAAAGAAGGCGACATTGACGACCAGTGGCGCAATCCACGACACCGCACTGCCCCACACCGGCCCCGCCGGTCGCACGACGCCGTCGTGGAAGCCCTTGTAGTAGTCCTCGTTGCCGCCCACAGGCGACAAGGAAGACGACGATGGCGCTTGTGTGTACATGACTGGTGGTGGTGGTGGTGGTGGCATGGCCGTGTAGGCAGCATACGGCGACAGCGACTGCGGATGTGGTGGTGGTGGTGGTGGTACAGCACCACCATACACACCGCTTGGGCCACGCGGTAGATACGCTGCTGCCGTAGGCGGTGCTTGTGCACCGTACATGCCCTGCTGCTGCTGCTGCTGCTGTTGTTGTTGTTGTGAGGCTACGTGTTGTAGTGGTGGGGGTGTGTAGCCGCCACTGCCATAGCCGGCCTGCATGCGCTGCTGCTGCTGCGCATAGTACATTTGCTGAAACAATGACCCGCCATGACTGGGCGACTGCTCATCGGGCGGTTGCGACATGGCAAGACACACACACACACAAACAAACACACACACGACAGACAACAACACTGTATGTGTACCTGTGCGTGTGTGCATGCGTGTGTTGCAGTATACATACAGGCACAAATGCCGACAACAACGCAAGCAGCAGCAAAGTGGCACATGCATGACGCAGTCATGTTGCGCGATTGCTTGCTTGTGCGTGTGTGTGTGTGTGTGTGCATATGTATGTGTATGTTGACAGCATCTATGTATGTATACCATCACATCTATGTGCACATGCACATACTCGCGTGCATGTATGTACAAGTGTATGTGTGTGTGTGTGTGTGGACCTATTGTTTGTGTGCGTGCAGTGTGCGCTCGATGCGTGTGCGCAGCGCAGACCACGTCATGTCACGCACAACGAAGCACGGCGTCAGCAGTGCATCGCGGTACTCGGCCACGTCACCACCACCGCCGCCGCTGCTGCTGTTGTTGTCCTCGCTGTCAGCACTTGTTCTTGTCAATGCGCTGCGCATGACATGGTGCGGCTCTTCGACATAGCACAGCACAAAGTTGTCGCGACGACGGTCGTCCTTGTCGTATGGTTGCTGTCGCTGCTGCTGCTGCTGCAGTCGGCCTTGCATACGCAGCGCTGACGCTGCGTGTGCGCACTCGGCCAGTCGCTGCACCAGCGCACGCACACTGTGGTGCCACGTCGCAGCTGTGTCGTTGCGTACCTTGTCCTTCTCGCCGCCGCTGTGCACGCACGACAGCGACATTGTCGTCGTCGACGCGTACTGCTGCTGCTGCAGCTGCAGCTGTTGTAACTCTTGTGCAGCACATTGCACAACCTGCTCGACAACCGCACCGGGGCCAATGAGCAGCACGAACTGGCAGTCAACATCGACGTCCTCGTCACCAGCACAGCCACCGTTGCCGTCACGACGACGCGAGCGGCTACGCGCGGCGTCTTGTGCATGACCAAGCTGCTGCTGTTGCTGACTGCCGTAGCGTGGCAGCGGCGAGGTGGTGCTGTACACACGCGAAGACAACGCGCCAGCAGCAGCAACAGTGTGTAATCGCGGGTAGCAATCGACGCAGCGTGCCGTGTCGTGCAGCACAATCACCTCGCGACAGTCGACTGCCGACTCGACGAGCTCGAGCAGATCCTCGTGATCGATGAGCTGCACAACAGGCTCGACAAGCACGCCTGCGGCGGCGGCGGCATCGTCGTCGTCGTCGTCGCACGTGTTGCCTGCCGCTGTTGTGTGTGGTGACGGCTGCAACGGCAACGCACGCGGTGCAGCGGTAGCGGCGTCATCGTCGCCGTCGTTCGTGTCGTACTCGACCTCGGCGTCGACGTCGACCTCGTCACGCGTGCGTGCGGGTCGTTGCGGTGTCAGGCTGAGGCGTATGCACTGCGTCAGTGACGTTGTCTTTTCGTGCGGCACCAGCGGCACAACAACAACAGGCTGTTGCATCGTCGTCATCGTTTGCTGCTGCGGTTGTTGTGGCCGTGTGGCTGCAGACAAGGACAAGGGTGGCAGAGACGTGAGTGCGGCGGGCTGGGCGGCACTTGTCGTCGTTGTCGTCGTGGCTGCATGGCACGCTGCCAATGTCGTGTGCGTGTCGTCTGCACTCACCGCGCACGATGGCACAGGCTGTGGCCTGTGCGGTGGCGTACAGGCAGCAACCGCAGTAGCAACAGCAGTAACAGTAGTAGCAGCAGCAGAAGCAGCAGACGGTGTCGTGTACGTGTCGCCTGGTGTGTAGACCACCTCTGCGCGTCTTGCCTTGGTGGGCACGAGTGCAATGCGCATCGTCGCGTCGTGCAGTTGTTGTGCGGTGTGCGTGTGACGACACGGCAGGGGTGTGGTTGTGGCGTCTGCTGCAGCAGCAGCAGCAGCATGGCTTGTACCAGTAGTAGTGACAGTCGGCATGCTACACATCGCCTGCGTTGTCGTCGTCGTCGTCGTGCTCGTGTGCAATGTCGACAACAAACTAGCAAAGAAGGCGCGACAGTGTGCACGCACGCGCAGCGGCGTCGTGCGCAGCGGCGATGTGCGCAACACGCACCGATGACGTCGTGGTCGTTGTCGTCGAGCAGGCACAGCAACGAATGGACTAACATCTGCAGCAGCGTCGTCGTCAATGTTGTCGTTGTCGTCATCGTGTGCATGCAGCAGCACCTGCACCTTGCCCGTGTGCCAGTCATCGTTGCGCAACAACGTCACGTACACGGGCATGCGTTGTGCTTGCGCACGTGTCGTCTGCTCCTCGTCCTCGTCGTCGTGCTCGCGCTCGTCGTCATCGCTGCTCGTGTTGCTATTGCTGCTGCTGCTGCTCTTACTTGTCGACACTACTAGACTACGCAGTGACGCACTGTCTAGCGATGACACGAAGCTGCTGCACAGCACGCCTGCGGACGCCGACGCCGTCGTACGTACGTCACAGACTGCTTCTTGCTCATGACCGTCCTTGTTGCCTGCTGCAGCTGCCGCGCTCACGGCTGTTGTTCTTGTTGTGGCTGCTGTATCGCCTGCTGCCGCCAACGTTGTGGCGGCCGCCTTTGCTGTTGCTGTTGTTGTTGTTGCTTTGCATGCATCGCCCGCAGCGAGGCTGCGTGGACCAAACAAGAAGCGAACAGCAGGACTGTACGTCATCTTCGCAATCGCCGTCAGCACATCGTCGTCTGCCGTCGGTGCCGTAAAGCAACGCACGCGCGCATACGGTGTCGTGCCGCGTGGCGACGACAACGACAGCTCCTCGCGCTGCGGTTGTTGCCGCAGCTGACCGTCCTTGCGCGTCACGTCATCACTGTTGCCTTTGCTGTTCGTCATAGCGGCAGCAGCAACAGCAGCAGCAGCAGCAGCAGTAGCAGTCGTAGTGCTAGCAGTACTGTTGTGCGCACAGAAGAAAGCAAAGCGACGTGCGTCCGTCAGCGGTGAGGCAGCGCCAATGTTAAACGGGTACACGAGCGGGGTGACGTCAATGGTGGCAAAGTCAAACGGCACAAAAGCGAAGCTGCGCGGACACGGCAGCAGCGTCGAGGCCAACACAGCGGCTGCCGCAACACCCTCACTGCCACCGTTACAGCTGTTGCCGTCGTCATCGCTGGCAGCTGCTGCTGTTGTTGTTGCTTTGGTTGCGTCAGCGCGCGATGCGGCAGCAACTGCCGTCGCCAGATGCGCCATCCACGCACACACCTGACGCAGCTTCGGCTCGGCCCAGGACCAAAACGCGCGCGAGCGGCGCACGCGCCACGCCTCGACGTGGCAGTGTGTTGTGCTGTCCAGGTAGACAAAGAAGTCACACTCGTCAACGTCGGCGATGGCCATCTGACCTTGTATCTGACACATGTACGTGAGGGGAATGCCAAAGGGCGCCGTGTACGCTTTTCCCGTCATGTACAGTGCATGACACGGTGACTTGATCTCGAGCAGACGCTGTCGTCGGCGTCGCTCCTGCTGCTGCTGTGTGTCGTTGTTGTTGTTGTGACGAGAGCGATGCGTACGTGCGTGCGCTGCTGTACTCGCCGTCGTCGTCGTTGCTGCTGCACCACCACCACTACTGCTACAATTGTTGCTACTGCTGTTCGCGCTGTGACTGTTGCTCTTGTTGTTGTCGTCCTTGTAGCTGCTGCTGTGGCGGCACGTTGCGAGGGCGGCGCGCGCAAACGGCACGGCGCCACAGCAATGTGTCGTTGACGGTGGCACGTCGCGTGCGAGCAGTCGCTGTGCGTCAAGTGCGCCCGACCACGTCAGCAATGACGTTGAGGACGCACTACTGCTGTTGCTGCTGTTGCTATTGCCGCTACGTGTCGTTGTTGTGTTTGACGCCGTGCACGTCGTTGTCGCTGTCGTCGTGCTGCTGTTGCTCGTGTCATTGCCGCCCTCATCCTCATCGTCGCCCTTCTCATCGTCCTCGTTCACGTACACGACACCGTCCGGCGTACAGGCAAGCAGCTCGTCGTCGGTGACGTAGAAGCCGCCGTCGTGCACCGCACACCCCGTCAGCATCTCATACAACGCCCGCGACTTGGCCTCTGTGACGATGCCGTGCTGTGTGTAGGCGTTGCCGCGGAACTCGAGCGCGGTGTTGACGTACGTCACGCGTGCAATGACATAGTCCGAGACACGACCACTGAAGCCAAGGGCAGCACCAAACTGTGACGCAGACAAGCCGTGCGGCACACGCGCCATCCACTGCATCTTGCGTGGTGGCTGTGCCATGGCAGTCTACGTATGTGTGTGTATGTGTTTGTATGTGTATGTATGTATGTATGTGTCTGAATATGTGCGTGTATGTTACATACACATTTGCATATACATGTATGAAGTTGTGTCAACCATATACACACGACAGTGACAAGCAAGTCAACATATCGCACACAGACACAGACACACACGTGTACGCACAGGCACACACACACATGTGTAAGTTTGTTCACATCAGTGCATGTGACGGCGTGTGACGGCGTCCCATTCGTAGCAGCAATAGTAGCAGCAATGTTGCTTTGCATCTGTGTGTGTGTGTGCGTGTGTGTGCACATGCGTTACACGGTGCACGACCGCGCCGCATCGTCCTTGTGCACATCGCCCACACCACCACCAGCAGCAGCAGCATCGTCCTCGTCCTCGTCCTCATCGTCCTCGTCCTCATCGGCGCTGTCACACTTGCCCAGACACTCGAGCCAGATGCGGGCAGCAAACACACGAAAAAGCTCACGCGTCAGCGGGCGATAGTTAATGGCAAACTCGCGTGAGGGGCTGACAGCCGCGCACGGCGGCTGTGCGCGTGTGCGCGTGTGCATGTCGGCGCTTGTGCGCACCACGTGGTGGTGATGGTGGTAGTAGAAGAAGGTAATGCGACGACCATCCCACTGATACTCGCAGTCGACAACGGTCATTGGCAGGCGCAGGCACCGCACGAGGTCAATGGCGATGCGCAGTGCCACACGCTCGCGTGCGAGCATGTCGGCCGCCAGCGCGTCCTCCTCTGCCGCCGTTAGTGCTCGCTGCACGCGTTGCTGCGGTACATCACAGTCAGCACACGATCGCAGTTGCTGCCGCTGCTGCTGCAACGATGACGATGGCTTCGTGTCTGCAGCATTGACGTCGGCACGCAACGTCAGCTGTGACGACGACGGCAACAACAGCGACGACGACAACAACGACGAGTTTGCTGCACGTGTGCAACAGCGTGCCGTGTCATCGAGCACGCCGCAACGCGTGACGAGGCCGCAGTGCCAGCCACGATCGCCACACACCACAACATAGTGACCGACAAGCGCAGCAGTCGCACTCGCGCAGCTGCACAACGCCCACACGGCCGCATAGCGCTTGTAGCGTACAAGCACCACGGCAGCAGCAGAATAGCAGCCGTGCTGCGTCAGGTGAGTGTAGTAGTTGCGGTTATGGTAGGCGTGTGCAGAGTCCGTCGGCGCACACGACGTGACGTCATGCACGTCGTCGTCGCCGTCGTCGTTGTTGCTGCCGCGCCAGTGCGCACGCGCCGCGTACATGATGTGCACCGGTGCACAATACGATACAGTACACACACACACACGCTCGTCTCTCTCTGTCTGTGAGTCGTTGTGTGTGTGTATGTGTGTGTTGTATGTTTTGTGTAACGCGTCTGTACACAATAAGCAAAGCGTGCGTGTAGTTTGTGTACAGTGCAATGTTGCCCCACGGGCAAAGTGCATGCAGCTGCGTAGATGCATGACAGACTAGACAGCACGCACAAAGCTATCGAGCAAGTAAAACGGCTGCGTCGTTGTCGCTCCTGCCTCGTCGACGTCGCCTGCGCCGTCGTGCGTGTGTGCAATCCAGAAGAGCAGCACTCGCTCGAGCCCACGGCGCAGTCGCGCGATGTCTGCACACGCACACAACGCATCGTCACAGCACTCGCCCGCCTTGCTGCCGTCCGTGTCGCGACACGTGCGCGGACGACGGCGTGGCAGCGCGTACGTCTTGACACACGGCTGCACCTGCACTACTCGCACAAACGCGTCATCATCACTATTGTCGCGTACTGCTGTTGTTGTTGTTGTTGTTGTTGTTGTTGTCGCGCGACACAGCGAGGTGACGCTGGCGGCGTCGAGCGTCACCCCAGTCAGCCGCGACACCCGCTCCGCGAGCAGCAGCGGCGACAGCCACCGCGTCACAAACGGCTGCACAATCCCCGCAAAGTGACACTGCAGCTCTGGCCCGAGCTCGTCGCACCAAAATTGCAGCGCATCTGCCATTGCCTCGCCGCCGCCGTCCCTACCCGCAGCCGCCACAACGCAATCGCTGCTCTCGTCGTTGTTGTTGCCGTTGTTGTCGTTGTTGTCGTTGTCAGGCGAGGCGGCACGTGTGTGCTCTGCGCGCACGAGCAGCAAGCACCGCAGTACATGCTCGATCGTCTGCTGCAAGTCGTGTGCTGTGGCAGGCGGGTCGCGGCGCAGACGACGTCGCAGCACGCGCGCCGCCGCACGCGCCACCATCTCCACCTCGCAGTAGTGCCGCATCAGCGGCGCCGACACGCGTGGCAGGCGATGGTAGACAAACGGCACGAAGCGCATACACAGCCCGCACGCGTGCATGAGTGTGGTGACGTCAGGGACGAGCAGCAGCGCATTGCCCGGCCGCACCGCCGCCCCACAGCGCACGGCGTCGTCAAAGTGCGTCATGGCAAGCATAGCAGCCGCCGCCGCCGCGGACGAGGCGGTAGTGTTGTCATCGTGTGTATGTGCGCTTGTCGCCACCGCCGTCGCCGTCGTCTCATGCACGCGGCGCGTGTAGCAGTGCGTGCAGACGGCGCAGCAGCGCCCGGTGCGCATACACGCGACGAGGCGCAGCTCATCGTCGCCGAGCGGGCGACCACACAGCGTGCACGACTGCACAGGCGAGTGTGCTGCGACACTTGTCGTGGCGTGTGTGCTCGCGTCTGACACATCGGCAGCCAGCCGCACAGGCAAGTGCATGCCGAGTATGCCTGCCACGTGCGTCACCACCTCCTCGTGCACGCACCGCGCAACGGCACACGCGACTCGCACACTGTCGTCACTGCCGTCGTCATCCTCGTCGTTGTTGTTGTTGTTGTCATCGACATCAGCATTGCAGCAGCCGCTGCAGCAACGACAGCGACCATGCAAGCCGACATCCGCATTCAGTGGCACAGGCCAGCGCAGCAGCAGCTCGGCACGCACCACCGCCTCGTCACACGCCGCACGCACGCTGCGCCGCCACTGCGGTTGTTGTTGCTGTCGTGCATGCATCGATGCGTGTCGTGGCAACAGTGGGGGCAGCACGCGTCCGGCACGCAGCAGGTACAGTCGCCTGTCACGGCCCGCATATACCTGCACGTCACACGGCAGCGTTGTCCGCCACGTACGCGTCCTTGTTGTTGCTGCTGCTGTTGTCGACGCCGCCTTCGTGCATGTGACAGTGTGAGGGCGCAGATTGAGCGCAGCACCCACACCGTCAAGCAGCTGTTGTACGAGCGCGTCATGCGGCGTACTCGTCGTGCTGGTGCTGCTGTCGTGACGACTGCACTTGTCATATACGCAGTCACGACGCAGCAGCGGTGGCACCGCCGTCACGACGACGCACTGCCCCGCAAACGTCACAAGCGCCATCAGAGGCAAACACAGCAGCCATCGCGGCGCGACGTGCGCGAGGACGCGGTAGCTGCGCAGCGCGCGCGACGCCGCCGCGTGCGCTGCGGCGTCACCTCCATAGCGCCCGTCCGCCGCATCGACGACGACGCGCAGCAGCAGCGCGTCGTGCGTGTAGAACACGTCCGGCCGTGTCGTGTGTGACACGCAACGCCGCTCAGCGACGTTACGTTGCATATCCTCGAGCAGCGCGACGACGGCGGCTTGTGCCGCGTCCGCAAAAGCGTCGAGGCAGCACTGCAGCCGTGCCGCGTGTGCATCGTCGCTCGTGTCGTCCTCGCTGCTGCTGCTGCTGCTGTTGTTGTGCTCGACATTGTCGTGTGGCGACGACAGCAGCAAGGCCTCGACAGCGGCCTGGTAGCGCGCATTCCACGGTGACGCAGCGGCGTGCGTCGTCGTGTCGCTGTGGTGTGCTGCCGCCGTCTGCTGCTGTGCGTGCTGCTGTCGTGCGCGTGTGCGCAGTGCGGCCGTCGCGCTTGACGTCCAGTAATAGTCGAACAACGCCGCGTCACACAACAGCTCCGCGTCGTCATCGTCGTCACCTTCGCCACAACAATGGCACGAGTCGCAGGCGTCAGACGACGTCGCTGTCGTTGCGATGGGCGCAGTGCGCTTGCTGTCCTCACTCTCATTATCGTCGTCGTCATCCTCGCCGTCCTGCGCGCTGCGCACACGACGCCACGACGACGCGACCGCCTCGTTGCAGCCACGAGTATGACACACCCACACGAGCTCGTCGTCCTCGCCCTTGTCGTCGTGCTGATGTTGGTGTGCAGCGGCGGCGGCGAGCCATACACCGCCAAAAGGATCACTAAAGCAGCAGCGCTCGACCAGCACAGTGCCGGCAGCGGCAACGCCGACCACCTCACCGAGTGGACCGGCATACAACGCCGCATCGCACACGGCCTGCCAATACCGCGGTGGTGGTGACGGCGATGACGAGGTGACGGCAACGTCACCGTCAGCAGCAGCGGCAGCGGCAGTGTGTACTGACGATTGCTGTTGTTGCTGCATACGCACACTGTGACGCCGCGTGCGTGATGCCGCAGCAGCGGCCACAGCAGCCGCGGGTGGACGCGAAGGACGACGTGGTGGTGGTGGTGGTGTCATGTGCTACGTGCAACAACACACAACAAACACACACGCACACACACAACAAGCGCAAAGCAGCAGTGCATCGCCGTGCACGACACGCGAGCAAGCATGCATACATGCACACGCACACGTCTGTGTAGAGTGTCGTGTGACACACACACACAAACACACACATTGTGCAAAGAACACGTTACACCTCTACTCAGCCCACACGCATCGTCGTGTCGTATACTGTCTGGGTGGCGTTTGTTTTGTGTGTGTGTTTTTGCGTGTGTGTACACTTTTGTCGTGCAACATCGACTGACTGCATGCACAAACATATATATATATATATACGTTTTTGTTATGCATTTGCGCAAGCACGACAACGAGCGTGCACATGCGTTTGCACACGTCACATCATCTTTGCCTCGTCCTTGACGACCTTCTTCTTCATGTGTGTGTGTGTTTGTAAGTTAGCCAGACAAGCATAAGTTGCGCCACGTCACATACTCGCAAAACGTCTGTACATGCACACAGACACATACACACACACATACAAATGAAGAGGAGAAGGTTGCACAACGTTGTTCACTGCAGATGCCAAGACACACACACACGCACGCACGCACTACCGCCGCTACTTGTTACAAGTTCGAGTGCGAAGGCGATGACGACGACGCGTGCGACGGCGACCGCGACGGCGACGCCGCCGCCGACAGTGGCGTGTTGCTCGACGCCACAAACACGAGGCTGCGCTGCCCGCTCGCCTTGCACGTGCAGCTGCCGTACGGCACAGCAAAGCAGTCGCCCGCGCGCACCGTCACACCATTGACAACCGCCGCGCCCTCGACACAAAAGCCGAGACCAATCGTAGGCAGCTCAATGCTGGTGCTGCCGTCACCGCCGTCGTCGTGTGCATACTCGCAGCGGTAGAGCGAGAAGTCAGGGAACTGCGCGGGCGGCTGATAGAGCTGCACCTGCCACCGCGACGCCGTCTCTGTCGTGGCGCGGTCGTGCTTGGCGGCGGCGAGGCCGGTGGTGTCGTACTTGAGCATGTCAATCAGCGTCTGCACATCTTTCCACTTGGGTGTCAGGCCAGCGCGGACGACATTGTCGCTGCACGCCATAATCTCCACCCCCTCACCGCTCAAGTACGCGTGCGGCTCGCTGTCGGCGAGGAAGAGTGCCTGGCCGGGGGCGAGCTGTACATAGTTGAGCACGTACACCATCCAGCAGCCCACGTCATCGGGGTACTGCCCATAGACGCGTGCAAAGAGCTCGTCCTCGACGCACTGCGGGCGCTGTGTGACGCGTTGCAGGTGCGCACGCAGCGCAGTCGTGCACGCAGTCGCGTCTGCGGCGTACAAGTTGCTCATGAGCGCCTTCAGCGCCGTGCGCTCCTCCACTTCGTTCACTGCTGTGCTGTTGTTGTTGCTGTTGTTGTTGCTGTTGTTGTTGTTCTGCACAGCCGCCTCGCCAAGCACGGCTGCCGCGCCCATCAGCGCCGCCAGCTCGGGAATGGCGCGCAAGAAGCGCGTCAGCTCGGGCAGCGTGCGAAAGCAACACAGCGCCTCGAACGGCGTCAGGGCACAAATGAGCTCGGGCTTGTGGTTGGGGTCCTTGTACTTGTCCGGCTTCGCCGCGTGCAGCTGCTCCGCCAGCCGCTTGCACGGATGTGCCTGTATCGATAGCGCCGTGCCAATCGACAAGATCTTGAGCAGGTAGGGCACCGTGTCGCGAAACGACGAGGCCTGATGTGCGGGTGACAAGAAGCGTGCCTTGTTGGCCTCATCGCGCAGGTACTCGTCAAGCAACACGCGACCACCGGCTGCCGTCTCCTTGTTGCTGCTGCTGCTCTTGTCGTTTGTACTTGCTGCAGCCGTAGCAAGCACATACGACGGGCAGCTCGGGTGCGTGCCAACCCACAACTCGGCATACTTCGTGCCAGACGTGTCGCCCGTCAGCCCCTTCATGCGCGCCACAAAGCTCGCCTCTGCCGACTTGCCCCACGCGTAGTTCTGATAGCCAGCATCTAGCCGCAACAATGTGCTCATTGTGTGTAGTGTGTGTGTGTGTAGTGTTGTGTATGTGTTTGTGCTGTTGTTCGCGTTGTTTACTGTTGTTGCTGTTGTTTGTTTATTTGTGCGCAGACTGCGTCGACAAGGTGACAAGTAAACAATGGCAACAACATACATACACGCACACAAACTCATACACACATATGTACACATACGCACAACATGTGCACACTCGTCTCGAGCAGTAAGTAGTAGTAGCAGCAGCAGCAGCAGCATCACACACTCCTTTCCTCCAACACGTATACACATATATATACACGCACATACACACACATCTCGTCTTGTTTCGCACACATGTCGTGTACGCACACAAGCACATACACACACAGTCGCGCGTCTCACGCACACCACGACGGCAAAAAGAGCAAGTCGCGTGTCGTCGTCGTTGTTGTCGCAGCGGCCACTCGTCGTCCTTGTCGCGTGCGCTGCTGTTGTTGTTGTTGCATCCATGTGCGCCATACCCGCGCTGCCGTGTGCACATCAGGCAGCTGCTCGCTAAACGCCAGTGATGGCTTGTGTACCGTGACGTGGCGCGGCGACAAATTTAGCAGACGCAGCTGCGCAAAGCGACGCACACGACTCGCCGCGACGTACACCATGTGGTCGCTGACGAACATGTTTGCCGCGTCAAAGACGACGGGGCTGTCAAAGGTCATGCCTTGTGCCTTGTGCACCGTGAATGCGTACGCGGGCGTCAGCGGCATGCAACACACCGACCACGACACACCACCGCTGCTACACACCAACGGCCCATGACGTAGAGGAGAAGGATGCAGACGACAGCGATGAGGACGAGCAAGGTGACGGTTGCGCGACAAGGACGGCGGTGACGAGCGTGTGCATACTTGCTGTTGTTGCTGCTCTGCTGCTTCTGGTTGCTGCTGTTGCTGTTGTTGTTGTTGCTGTTGCCAGGCATGACAGTAGGACAGCGGTGGCGTGACAAGTATGTACGGCACCGCAATGACCGTCCCACTGCCGTCCATGCGCACCAGCGGCACGTCAACATGCAGCGGCGCCGCTGTCTTGCACACACGCTGCTGTCGCCGTCGTCGTCGATGCGTACTGTTGTCGTGGTCTTGTTGTTGCCTCTGCTCGCCTGCCTCGCTGTCCTGGCTGTCACTTGTCGTTGCCGTCGCTGTCGCTGTCGCTGTACTCGCCGTCACTGTTGTTGTTGCTGCTGCTGCAGCCAGTGCGTGATGCACGAGTGCGGCGTGACGAGGTGGCAGGCACACCTTCAGCTCGCGTGGCACAAGCGCGGCACACGTGTGCAGCGGCACCACGTCAACAACGGTGCCCAGCGCACCATTGACGTACGCGCGCGATAAGTTGCGCAGCAACATGACACGGCAGCCCACCTTCAGTGTCGTGTGGCGCAGCAGCACTTCGCTGCTGTGCGTCAGCTGCCGCAGCGTACGTCGCAGAGTGTGTTGCAGCATCCTGCGCAGCTGTCGCGGTGTGCAGCTGTAGCAGCGCAACAGCTGCGCCGTCGTCGTCGTTGCAGCAGCAGCAACAGCAACAGTTGCAGTCCTCTGTGCACCAGTCGTGTGTGTGTGCCGTGTGGGCAAGCGGCCACTGCGCACGTACGCGTCCGCTGCGCGCACCAACTGTGCGAGGTTGGCCTGTGCCTGTCGCCGCGTCGCACCACGACAGCGCACAACAACGCGCTGACTGTATGCATGTAAGCCAGACGGTGGCATGGGCTGCACGAGCACATCACTCGTCGTCATCTTGACACACGACGACGATGGCGACGATGGCGATGACGACGATGATGACGAGTGCGCACACAACTGTCGTATCGTGGACACTATGTGCGCATCTGCAGATCCGCGCAGCAGACGCCACTCGAGCAGCGCCACGTCACGCGAGTACACGCCCGCCGCTGACGACGACGTGGTGGCTGTCGTCGTGGCGGTGGTGGACGTGCTTGTGCTCGCAGCGGCAGCAGCAGCAGGCACGACGCCGCCGAGGTGCAGTGAGCTGGCAAAGGTGCATGTGCGGCCCGTCAGCTGCGACAAGGCGTGTGCATTGTGCATGCGCACCTCACGTCGTGTCGCGTACAGGCACAGTGCGTCTTCGCTCGCCGCATTCACATACGCACTGCGTGCAATGCGCTCGTGCAGCACACCGCGCCGCAGTGCGTCGAGGTCGCGCAAGAAGTGGGCGTCCTCGGCGTGTCGGCCGGGCTTGTGCAGCTGCAACGCGAGCAGACAGTGATGAAAGACGTAGCTCATATACATGGGCTTGTTCATGTACGACGCCACAGCACCACGACGTGTGTGCGCTTGCGGCTGCGTTTGTTCTTGTTGTTGCAATGTGTCTGGTGGTGGTGAGAGTACACATGTGCTGCGCGCACTCGCGTCCTTGTCGCCTTCACCGTCGTCGTCGTCGTCGTTGTTCGCGTCGTAGCGTGGTCGCACAACACCACGGCAGACGAGCCGCTCGCTCGTGTTGCCCTCTGCACGTCGTGTGACTACTGCTGTTGTTGCTGCGGCAATGGGCGTCAGCTGGAGGAAGTCGCCAGCGAGTATAACTTGCAGACCGCCAAAGGGCAGCTGTACACACGAGGAGGACGACGAGGACTGCTCTTGTTGTTGTTTGCGCTGTGTGCAATTGCCGATGGCACTGCTGCTGCTGCTGCACTGTGCACTGCGCACACGACGAGCAGCATGGTCAAGCGACTCGAGCAGCGACGCAGGCAGCAGCGACACCTCGTCGACGACCAGCACATCGATGCTAGACAGCACCTGCGCATCCCAGCTGCCACTGCCACGGCGCACCACACCACAAGGACGACGATGTATTGCAGCAGTGTAGCCCTTGTCCTTGTCATGCGTGTGTGCACTATTGTCGTCGTCTTCGGTGCCGTCGTAGTGCGGCGGCAGACCAAAGGTGCTGTGCAGTGTGTTGCCGCCAATGTGAAGGGCGGCAATGCCTGTCGACGCCGTCACCGCCACACGCAGGTGATGCTGTCGCCGCAGCACACGCACAAGCGCACGCAACAGGTACGACTTACCTGTGCCCGCCTTGCCGCCAATGAACAGCGACGCACCGCTGCACGCGAGCTGCAGCACCGCTGCCTTTTCACTGTGCTGCATCACATCGGCCACCATGCGATCCGCGTCGTCGTCATCGCTGCTGTGCGAGGTGATGTCCGCGTGCACGTCGTCACTGCACAACGACAATGACGACGACAGCCACCGTCGCTGTTGCTGTTGTTGTTGCTGTCCATGCATACACGCACCACACGCTACGCTCGTCGTCATCGCCGTCGGCAAGGTCACATGATGCGTGTATGTGCGTAACGCGTGCATGCGGCTGTGACATTGACGCGGCAGCAATGACACGCACACAGGCGTGCGCACAGTACACGACAGCGGCGCCATGTACATAATGCGGCGTTTTGCGTGTACAATTGCATATACATATGTTTGTGTATGTTGTGACTGTCTGTGTAGTGTGCAGGCAAGTAAGCAAGTCGGCAAACAAAGTGCACACACACACACACATACACATAACATATATACAAAACACAGACATACACATATGTACACATGACACACATGTCCTCGCCGTCTAGCCTGGTAAGCAAGCATCTCTTGTCTATTGCAGCACAGACACATGCAGACACACACGCTAGTGCCACTGACGTGCCACTACGCGTGACGGCCGACGTGCGCTGTGTAGTACAGCGCTGTGTTGTGTGTGCTGCGTGCGTGCAGTCGTCAGGGGTGTGGCAGCACTCGTCGCGTGCACTGCTGCTGCTCCTCGGCCGTGGCGGCGTGCTGCACCAACATCGCGTGTCGCGAGCGTGTCCGTGTGCGGTGTCGCTGTGCGCGACGTGGCCCTCGTGCGCAGCATGTGTAGGGCGACGCGCAGCTGCTGCAGCTGGCGATGCTCGTCGCGTGTTAGCATCATGGCGTGTCGTCGTGTATGCAGTGCAGCTACTTCGTCCTCACTGACACCGCCCGAGGACACAATAACACGGCGCATGCGCAGCACCGCAAGCAGCTCGGCTGTTGTCAGCCACTCGAGCAGCACCGCGTCCGCGCTGCACGCACGCGGCAGCTGCTCTTGTGCGTCCTGCTGCTGTTCTTCTTCCTCGTGTTGTTGTTGCTCGTGTTGCCTCTGCTCGTGCATCGGTGCGGAGGGCACGTGACCTTGTCGACTGCTGCTGCTACTGCTGCTTGTGCTGCTTGTTGCTGCTGTCATCGTCGTAGCAGGACGTGTCGTACGCGCCGCGCGTGACGCGTGTGGTGTGGTCCACGACGTTTGCGCCGGCAGCGGTACGCCGCTCGTGTCGCGGCTGTCACTGTGCAGTGAACGCGGTGCTGTTGCTGCTGTTGCCGTTGCTGTTGTTGCTCTTGCGCTGTCTAGTGTAGGACGCGTGTGCGGCTCGCGCGCGAGCTGACGCAGCTTGCGGCGCAACCGCTCTTGTACGGCACGAAAGGCGTCAAACGACAGCGTTGGCGATGGCGGCGAGGTGTGTTGNGTTGCTGCTGTTGTTGATGTTGTGCTCGTCACGTGTGATGCCTGCGGTTGCACAGGCTGCTGACTGCGCCGTGTCGTGTTGCGCTGTTGCGTGTCATTGTCGTCATTGTCGTTGCTGCTCTTGTCAGCTTGTTGCTCGTGTTGTTTGTGCGACGCCGTCGTCTGCGTCGTCGCGGCGCCGCGCACGCCGTCACGCGCGTCACCGTCGTCGGCGTCGTGTGACCACGTCGCCTCGGCACCGTCCAGCATCGCCCGCAGCTTGCGCATACGCTCACGCATAACATGCATCTGTGTAGCAAAGTCAACATCGCCCGTAGCGTGCAGACTGGACGTGTCTACGACATCTTCGGCAGCAGCAGTAGCAGCAGAGGCTGCAGCCGCACCACCACCGCTGTTGCTGCTGCTGTTGTTGCCGCTGTTGTTGTTCTGGTGGTAGGTGCGACGCTGCTCGCGCATCGGTGCCACAGACATGTGACAAGGCTGTGACTGTTTCTGTGCAAACAGAGAGAGAGAGACAAGTGCAGCATGTATGTCAGACAAAAGTCAGGAGTGCACACACATGTGTGTGAGAATGAGATACACATAGTGTGTGCGTGTGTGTGTTTTACTCGTCACGTTTGCGTCGTGTTGCGGCCTTGTCACTGCCTTGTTGCGTTGCGCGACTGCGCCGACGACGTTGTGTGTGTGGCGTACACGCCCTACTCGTTGTGTGTGTGGCACGCCGTCGATGCAGCGCCGCGACACAGCGCGCAATCTCCGCCCACACACGCGACACCTTGCCACCGTCGCAGCCATGCACACTAACGCAGGCGAGACGGTCACGCCACCACGACGGCGGCAAGGACGACGAGGACGTCGTTGACGACGATGGTGGTGGTGGTGGCACGATGGCGCGTAGCAATGACGTGTCGCCCGACACGAGCACGACAGCGTAGCCACCCTCGTCGTCGTCGTCCTCGTCGTCGTCGTTCTTGTGGCCAGCAAACGCCATGGCAATGTGCTGCATAACACCATCCACAGCTTGCGACTGCCCACCACACGGCGTAAAGTGCACACGACCGTCATGCACAAGCCGCTGCCAGATGCTGCGACAGGACACACGTGGCGTACGCAAGACACTACTATCATCGTCACTGTTACTGTTGTTGTTGTTGTTGCGTGATGGCAGGCTCGTGACCGTCTCGGGTGAGGGCACCACACCGTGGTAACGCGCGAAGCACGACCCATACAGTGCCCACACAAACACGCCGCCCCACAGTGCACACGGGACGCATTGCTGTGGTGCGGTAAAGTGACGAAAGCCGTAATTGTCAAGGTCGAGCAGGACGAGGACAGGTGGCAGTGCAGCTGCAGCAGCAGCAGCAGCAGCAACAATAGACACCGTGTCTGCGACTGCGCGTTTGTTGTTGTTGTTGTAGCGAGACATGCGACCTTGTAGTCGTGACAGCGCCTGCATCACACGCAAGCTTTCGCAGCGTGTGCAGCGGCACTCGCGTGACAGCCACGCATCGCCGCTCACGACACGCGCGTCGTACATCGCCGTCACATCGTCACACGCACCCGCGACGATGCTGTACGCGGCATCACCTGGCGCGTGAAAGCGCAGTGTGTGTACTGTTGTCGCATCATGACTACTACTACTACCGTCGTTGTTGTTGCTCTTCTTCTTCTTGTTGTTGTTGTTGTTGCCGACGTGCGCACTGTCCTTGTCATCGTCCGTGTCACTGAATGGTGCCTCGGCAAACATGCATGCGCGCGTTCTTCTCTCCCTCTTTCTTTCTTTTGCGTCTGTGACTATACATAGACAAACACAAAGACAAACACGGCAGTGTACAATAGGCGCGACAAGGAATGCACACACACACGCACACACACGCACACACACGCATACACCCGCACTCAAATGCACACATATGTATGTGTACATGTCATGCACGCACGCGTTTGCGTGCCGTCTGCGCGACAGCGTCACCGCGCATCGTCGCTGTCCTTGTCGCGTCATCGTCGTCGTCGTCGCGATCATTCGTCGTCATCTTGTTGCTGTGTTGTGCGGCTGTGATGCTCGTCGTGTCGCTGCCGTCAGCACGTACGCGCAGGCGCGTCAGCTGCTTGAACGCCTTGCGCTGCTCGTACTGCAGGTCAACAAGTGTGTACTGTTGTGCTACTGGCGTTGCCGCACCGCCACGAGGACGACGGCCGCCGCCATTGTTGTTGTTGTACTTGTCGTAACGTGCGGCAGTCGTCAGTACACTGCTCGCGCGACTGCCGCTGCTGCTGCAGCTTGCCTTGTACACCGTCGATACACCAATGTCAGTGCTTCTCGTGCCACGGCGCATGTCATCTCCTGCCTGTACAACAGCACCTCTGCTGCTGCACTTGTTGTTCTTGTTGCTGCTGCACCACTGCAAGCAACGCAGCCAGCCATCCGACGCCAGCTCGAGCAGAAAGGCGCACGACTGCGTCACCGTCTCTGTCTCTGCCGTGGCAGCCAATGCTGTGGCGCAATGCATGGCGTGACGGTACGCGTCGAGTAGTGCACACAGCAGCTGCTGCTGCTCCTCGTGCGTGTCGTGTGTGTGGTGTGCGTCCGTGTGCGTGCGCTCCAGCTGCGACAGCACACGCAGCAGCAGCTGTAGCAACGTCAAGCGACGTGACGTGCTCACCGCCGCCGCTGCTGCTGTTGCTGTCGCTGTTGTTATCTCCGTGCGCAACGCCGTCTTGTCCTCATCGTCGCGTCCGTGAGCTGCGATGGCAAGCACAAGTGGCTCGAGCAGCGGCAGCAGTCGCTCTCGCGTCTGTCGCCGCACCTCGCTAGCGCGCCTCGCCGCCGTCATGGCACTGTCACTGTCACCATCGCCGTTGCCATTGTCGTCGTCGTGTGCACAGCGGCACACAAAGGCCAACACATCGCTGACGACAAGCTTGACCTCACACTCGAGCGTCAGTGCTGCTGCTGCTGCTGCTGCTGCTGCTGTTGTAGTAGTAGTGGTGGTCGTGTCCTGTGCGGCTGTCGCCTCACTGCTGCTCTCCTCGTCATTCGCGTCGTCACTGTCCTTGTTGTCGAATGTGTCGTACACATCATGCAGCAGCGCGCGTGCATAGTGGCGCACCAGCCGCCTCAGCAGCCATGCGTGTGTGCACGCCGTCACGTGTGCGATGCGGCGACGACGCTTGTCGGCATTGACAGGCAGTGCGAGCGCCGTCGCCACATACACTTGCCAGCAATGCAGCAGCGAGTAGGCAACGCTACGTAACACGTGCAGCTGCGCACGCAGTCGTGCCTCGTCCTTCCGTGTACTCTTGTCATCGTTGCTGTCGTCCTCGTTGTCTGTGCCTTTGGCTCTCGTTGCTGCACTCATGTCACGGTGTCGTTGCTGCTGCTGCTCGTCCTGCTCGTCTTGTTGTTCTTGTGCATAGGCGAGTGCAAGACGCAGCAGCACCTCGTGTCGCTGCAGCACAAACGTCCACACATCGTCATCCGTGTCGCATTGCATAAACACGTCGCTGTCGTCGTCGGCAAGGCGGCCGCGGTGTGTGCGCGCGACGTACGTCGCCAGCCAGCGCTGCAGCAGCGAGAGTGCATAGTCAACACGTGCGCCGTTCATGGTGCACACAAACGCCTCACGTGACAGCACGCGATGCATGAAAAAGGCAAGCGCGCTGTACAACACAGCGTGAGACGGCATGTGTTGTTGCTGTTGTTGTTGTTGCTGCGTTGCCGCCTCGGCGAGTGCGGCTGCCACGGCGTCGGCGAGCGCGTCACCACGCTCATCATACGTCAACAGCGACGACAGCAACACCGACGACGCTGTGCTTGTCACGTCATCGCCGTCCTTGTCGCCCGTCGCTGCGTCGTCGCGTGTGCGCACTCGCGCACTCGGCGCTGCCTCGTACTCGGCAAGCGCGGCGGCGGCCACCGCCCAGCGGCTGCGCAGTGTGCACGCACGCCGTTGCAGCAGTGCGGCGGCGCCATTGAGCTTACTACCACCACCACCACGTCGTCGTGGCGACGATAATGGCATGTCATCGTCATCGCCGTCGTCTGCAGCGTAGCTGTTCACTTCGTCTTCGACGGCCGCATCGTTGCACAGCCACGCCGAGGGCACACACACGTCACGAGCGAGTGTGCGCGCAAGCAGCACGTCAACCGCATTGTCATCATCATCGTCGTCCTCGCTCTTGCACTCGTCTGCATTGTCGTCATCGTAACTACTGCGTGTGTTGTCGTCATCGTCGTCGTCACCTTGTTGTCGCTGTGCCTCGTCCTTGTCGCTCTCGTTGTTGCCATTGTTGCTGTTGCTGTTGCTGTTGTTGTTGTTGTTAGTGTTGTCGCGGCTGCTTACGAGCAGGACGCGTTCGGCGCAGCCGAGGGCGCCGTAGCTGTCGTATAAATGACGCGCATCAGCACAAAGAACAGCGAAGCCGTGCAGCAGTGCTGCGCGACGACGCATACAACGTGTCATCGCGTCACCACCACGACAACGACGACGCATGCTGTCGTGTGCGTGTTCAGCAGCTGCCTCGTTGTTGTTCTTCTTCTTGTCGTCGTCGCCTTCGTCGTGCAACATGCGTGCCAGTCGTACATGCACCGAGGCGGCAGTGCCCCAGAACGCGATGGCAAACTGCGCATCATAGTCACGCAGCAGCCGCACACGCAGCTGTGCAATTGCTGTGTATGTCACATCGCTCATTGTTGTACTTGTACTTGTTGTTGCTGTTGTTGTTACTGTTGTTGTTGTTGTTGTTGTTGTTGTTTTTGTTGTTGTCATCTGCTGTGACATGAACAACTCGCGCAGTCCACACTGCCACATTCGCCAGCGCTGCGGTGGCAGCACCGTATGCGCAGCACACGACGTGTACACGTCATGGTAGTGTTGCAGTGCGGCCGCACACGCCTCTGGCGATAGCGCAGACGACGACGACGGCGCTGTGCTCAGCTGCGCACGCGCGTGCTCGAGTGCGTCTAGTATCGCTCGCCAACGACGCAGCTGCAGTGTTGTGCCGTCGCCATTGCCGCTGCTGTTGTTGTTGTCCGCGTCGCATGCGTCCTTGCCAATGGACAAGAAGGCGGCAACAGGCGCACACGCCGTCACTCGCCGCAACGATGACATCGTCTACTGTGTCATGGCAGACAAACACAACACCACAGAGCATGCATGCAGGCAGGTGAAGAAACACAGGTGTGCACGCGCTCTGCGACGCTTGCAGACATGTGTGCGTCCGTCACGTACAGCGCGACAGACACACACACACACACACACACAGTGCACACAGTGCACACTCATCGCTCACGCGTCTGCGAGCATGCCATCTTGGCGAAGAAGTCAGACAAACGCAGCTGACGCGATGGCTGTGTTGTTGTTGTTGTCGGTTGTTGTTGCTGCTGCTGCTGCTCGGGCGGTGTTGGCGTGCACGTCATCGTCGTCGCTTGTGTGCTCCCGCGCGACGACGGCGACACTGCCGCGCTGACGCCTGTCGACGTCGTCGCGTCCGTCGTGTCACTGTCAAGGTGCAACGAGCGCGACACGGGCGTTGTTGTCGCTGCTGTCGTTGCATCTCTGCGCCACGTTGTGCGTCGTGCTGCTGCTGTCGTCGTCCTTGTCGTTCGCTGGGCACGCGGCGTCGCACTGCCACCACGTGCTGCAGTGTTGCTGCTGCTGTGGTTGTCCTCTTCATTGTCGTCGTTGCTTGTGTGACGCTGTTGTTGTGTGTTGTCGTGCAGCCGACGGCCCGTGTACACGTCACCGCCGCGCTCATTGTTGTCGGCGTCGTCGTCGTCATGGTGCACGTCACCGGCATCGTCGACGTCGATGCTGTCGCTTGTTGCGGGTGTGCCGTAGACGTGTTGCGGTGACGGCGTCAGCGACGACAGCACCGTCTTGGGCTGTGTACGCGGTGACGACACGGCAACATTCTCGTCTTCGTTCGCCTTGTCAACGTGCTGCTGTTGCTGCTGCTGCTGCTGCTGTGCAGTCATATGTGCTGCAGCCGTTGTGCGTCGTTGCGGTGTGCGTACGACATGTGCAAGTGGAGCGCCATACACAAGCGCAGACATCTTTGCAAGGCCGTCGCCGCCACATGTACGAAACACTGCCGTCATCGTTGTTGTTGTCGTCGTCGTTGCGTCTGCGCCACTCACGTTCGCGTCTGCGTCCTTGTTATCGTCCTCGTCTTCTTCTTCAGCGGCGGCAGCTGCAGCTGCTGCTGCACTACTGCCACGAGCAGCGGGGCTGCAGCGTTGTGCGACGGCCGTGTCGGGTGTTGCCGTGTATGACACAAGCTCATCGCTGTGCTGCAGTCGCTGCGCCTCCGCCTCCTCGTCATCGCAGTCATCCTGGTGATCATCTTGCTCATCCACATCACAGTGATGCTGCGATGGCAGCGACGTCGGCGGTGACGCTGCCGCACTCGCCTTTCGTGCCCGTGTCGTCGTTGTCGTTCGTTGTGTGGCCGTGTCATGTGCAGCCTCGACACGCGCCATCTTGCGTGGGGGTGGCTGCACCGCATGGCTGGCAACGGCAACAGCACCATTGTCGGCGTCCTCGTCGTCGAGCAACAACATGTTGCACTGCACAAACAATCTATGGGGGTGAATATGGGTGAGTATCTGCACTCTCTCTGTATCGCTGTCTCTCTGTGTTGTGTACGCCGGCACAATCGCGTCGTCAGCTCTATGCGCAAATCTATGAATGATTGTGTGTGTGTGTGGTGAGTAGTGTGCGTATGTATGACTGTGACGACAACACAACGACAACGGCAGCTACAGCAGTAGCAGCAGGTGTGACTGTGCACTCGGCAACGCAGCGGTCAACACGTTTACACATGTGTGTGTGTGTGCGTGTGTCATTGTACAAGCAAACGTGTACATGTTTGTGCGTCTAGTGAATCTGTGTATGTGTGTGTGCATGTGTGTGTGTATGTATGTGTGTATCATCTCTACTGTGGTGAGCCATCATCTGACACCGACGGGGTGGCGAGGGGCACGGCGAAGCCACAAAAGTGTGGGGGTGTTGTAAACACGCATCGCTCCTGTCGCGGCCGCGCTGTTGAGTCAACCGTCGCAGAGGCGCTGTCATTGAGCGGCGAGACGCTGCTGTGCGCATCATTGTCTGCTGCTGCTGCTGTTGCTGCTGTTGTTGTTGCTGCAACAGCCGCAGCACCTGTGCGAGACCGTGGCGTCACACTTGCTGTCGTCGTTGTCGGTGTTGCGTCGTCGTCGTTGGCGCTCGTCTCGACAGCCTTGTTGTGACCACAGACATTGTCGAGTGCGAAGCCGCCCGCGCACTGCAGCGGATCGACGCGCACGCGTGTGTACGCTGCATTGCCGGTCACCGACGCGAGCGTGGCGAAGATGCGCGTCACCTCGGCCACGTATGCGTTACGAAACGCCACGTCATTCTGCGGCTGCGTCGCGAAGAGCGCCACTTGTGGCGCAATGTCGTACTGTGACTGCAGCCGCTGTGCGAGCATCTGCGCATAGTCGTGCAGCTGCGCCGCCTCCTGCGGCAACGTGTCGAGGCCAGCAAACACGTCGCTGCTCTGCATGTCGTATGTGGGTGTGTATGTGTGTGTGCTTGCGAGCAACGCGATGCACATGTGCATATACGAATACAAGTAAAAGACAATAGTAAACACGCACGCACATACACACACACATATGTCAACGCACCTACAGTTGCGTTTGTCAGCAAATGTTGCAATGCACATGCGACTGCTTTTGTGTGTGTGTGTCATGTTTGCGCATATGTTTACTTTTGTGTTTGTGTGTGTGTGTGTGTGTGTGTGTGTGTACACGCGTCCTCACCACAGCGTCGACGTGTACGTCTGCATGCTGCCGCCGCTGCTGACGCTGCTGCCACTGCTGCCGCCGCCACTACCCACACTACCAACACCACCTACGCCGCTGCTGTGCCACAGCTCAGTCAGTGTGTTGCGCAGCACCTCGAGCAGCGAGCGTTGACGACGAAAGAGACCGACGCTGCTCATCATGCGTGGTAGCTGGCGCACCACCTCGTCGACGAGCACCTGTCGTAGGACATGTGCCAGCGCCGTCCACGACGCACAGCGCAGCTCGCGCAGTTGCAGTGTCGGCAGCTGCAGCAACGCGTGATGCAGCGACGGGATCAGTGCGGTGAGGGGTGAGTGTGCAAAGAGGTGGTCGTGAGGTGGCGTGACGCTGCGATCCCAGCTCACCTCGGCCGACACGGGTGCGAGCACCACCGAGTGCAACCACACCGACTGCGTGACGTCGCCGCGTGTCGCCGCTTCGACTGCCAACGCATGCAACGCCGCCGCAGCAGCACCACCACCACGATTGCTGTAGCTGCTGCGTTGCCTTGTCGTTGCGGCACATGCTGTTGCTGTTGCGGCTGCACGCGTCATTAGCTGCTGCAACACGCCGTGGCGGTGACACACAGCCTCGAGGAGGCACTGCAGCTGATAGACAAATATGTCCGACACCGTCACGAGCAGCGTCGGACTGAGGCTCAGCTGCGCCGAGGCGACCTCGCAGGACGCCGGCGAGACGGTGACGTCACGTAGTGTGGCGTCAATGCTGAAGGGCTCGACGAGACACTCACGTCGTCCTGCGTAGCCGCTGTGCACCGTCACACCCGCCACCGTCAGCTGCGCCGACACGATGCCAACGCCATGACATGCGGCCGCGACAGCAGACACGCTGTCGTCGTGTGCTGTGCCTGCATGCAACGCGCTGTAGCTGTCCACGTCGTCCTCGTCGCTGCCGCCGCTCCTGCTGCTACTGCGAGTCATGCTGCTGTTGCGCGGCACGTCGCTTGCGCAGGTGCAGTGCATGGCGAGTGACGCCATACCGCACTGCAGCGGTGCGTCTGTGCTCGCCTCCGACCGCATACACAGACAAAGCTGCAACGCGTTCATGTCGACACTGACGTCGATGCGTTGTTGTTGCTGTTGCTGTTGTGGCTGCTGTTGCGTGTTGCGCGCGCCACCAACGCGATGTGATGGCGATCGCTGCTGTCGGCGTCTTCTGCATGTTTGCGTGCGTGTCTGTGTGTCTGTGTGTCGTGTGCACGTCGTGGGTGTGTGCCTGTGCAGCATGTGTAGTGCGAGGCGCGTCTTGTCGTTGCTGTCGTGTTGTTGTTGTGCTGCTGTTGCTGTTGTCATCGTCATTGCATTGTTGTATTGTGTGGCGTCGCTGAAGGATACAAGCGCGGGTGTACACGACGTCGGCTTGTCGACGCACACGCGACAGTGTGTGTGCACAACAGGCTGCCTTGTTGTTGCGCGTGCTGCTGCTCCTGCTGCTGTTGCACAGGACGAGGACAGCAGCCGCGTGCGCTTGTGCCAGTGCACAGGTGCCGATTGCGTCGCACTGTGCAGCGGTGGCGTATAACACGTACAAGATGCATCACTATGCAACAATGACGTCGGTTGCTGCTGTGGTTGTTGTTGTTGCTCGTGCACTCGTGCATCCTTGTCGTCGCCACCATCACCTGCCGTCGTTGCTGCGACTGTCGCCGTTGCGTCGTCTGTCTGTGCCGCAACGCTGAAGCCATCTTTGCAGTCGTCACGCGCGAGCATGGCGCAGGCGCACACTGCACCCGCACGCAGCGTGTGCGTGTGGTCAAGCAACACGCTAGCCGTCATCGTCTCGCGTGGCAGCTGCTGCTGCTGTTGTTGTTGTTGTTGCGGTGCTGCTTGCGCTGTTGTCGCTGCCGTCGGTGCGGCAGGTGACGACGGCGACAACAGTGATTGCGGTGCTGGTGTGCAGCGTGCGCGTATGAGGTGTCGTATGTGCAGTGTGGCGTTCGACATGTTGTTGCGCAGCAACAGCGGAGGCAGCAGGCGCACCGTCAGCAACACGGACGCTGTCGTTGCTCGTCTCCGTGCTGACGTTGCGCTGCTGCCAGCCGTGTCCGCGTCGGCGTCGTCTGTCGTGCGTACAGGCTGTGCAACAAGACAAGCCGCAACGCCATCTCGTGTGCGTGTCCGTGCTGCTGCTGCGGCGGCGGTGGCTCGCGCAGGGGCGACGGCCTGATCACACCACAGCAGGCCGCCCGCGTAGCCGTGCTCGTCGAGCACCTGCGCACCGCTCCAACAACGTCGTGTGACGCTGCTGTCCGTGTCTGTGCGACTGTTGCTGTTGCTGCTGCTGCTGCTGCTGTCGTCGCTGCTGTTGTTTGTGTTGCTGCTGTCGAGGCCAAAGGACAGGGGCGTGTGTAGTGGCACGTACGCACAGCTGCCCTCACCGCCACCCGCGTCCAGGCCGAGCACGACGTCAACGGTACCAACGCCCTCGTCGCGGCAGCGCACATGCGTGCTCGTGCTGCTCGCGTCCTCGTCGCCGTCGTTGCCGCTGCTGTCGTCGTCTGTGTATGTGCTCATTGCATTGCTGGCGTTGCTGCTGCTGCTGTGCAACGTCTGCAGAGGTGACAAGGAGGATGATGACGTCTGCTGCTGCTGCTCGCGTTGTCCTTGTTGTCGTTGCTGTAGCATTGCAGACGACGCGGCTGTGGCGCATGCAGCCGACATGCCGCGAGCGCGTGCTACATACACCGTGCAGCCGGTGCAGTTGACAAGCCACGCCATCGCTGTGGTGCGCACACGCAGCACGCGCGCGCACCCGCCACGCACGCGCTCGCTCGTGATGCACAGGCGCACACCCACTGCAGCACCACCACCGTCGCGCGGACCCAGACGACGACGACGTTGTTGGTGTGGTTGTCGCTGTTGTTTGTGCTGTGCATTCTCGCTGCTGTCTAGTTGCCCTTGTTGTTGTTGTTGTGACGATGACGATGTTGCGTGTGTGGCTGTTCCGTGTTGCCGTGCTGCCGCTGCCCTTGTCGTCGTTGACGTTGTCGTGCACAGGGCGTGCAGAGGCAACAGTGACACGTACAACGGCGACGGCGACAGCTGTCGCNCCGGTGCAGTTGACAAGCCACGCCATCGCTGTGGTGCGCACACGCAGCACGCGCGCGCACCCGTTACGCACGCGCTCGCTCGTGATGCACAGGCGCACACCCACTACAGCACCACCATCGTCGCGCGGACCCAGACGGCGACGACGACGTTGTTGTTGGTGTGGTTGTCGCTGTTGTTTGTGCTGTGCATTACCGCTGCTGTCTTGTTGCCCTTGTTGTTGTTGTGACGATGACGATGTTGTGTGCGTGGCTGTTCCGTGTTGCCGTGGTGCCGCTGCCCTTGTCGTCGTTGACGTTGTCGTGCACAAGGCGTGCAGAGGCAACAGCGACACGTACAACGGCGACGGCGACAGCTGTCGCATCCTCCTCCTCGTCGTCGTCGACGTCGTCGCTGCCGCCGATGACATTGCCGATTGTGTCGTGCTGACGCTGACGTCATCATCATCG